>JAAWXA010000037.1:0-78594 GCA_038090715.1 Florisuga fusca
AAATTCATGACCCCCCAAAATTCCATGCTCTACTGATTGAGCTAGAAAAGCTGTTAAGTATTCTCACCCAGTGTTAGATTCCCTTGTGGTACACATTGTACTTCTCCATCTTCCATCATCACCCCGCGAATGGGTTTGCCTTTGCCCAAGGCAGATAAAACTCAAACTGTTTTCCCTAACAGATTCTTTTCATGCACAACAGGTATTTTGTCCCCATCTACTGTATGTAGAAGCTCTGACTGAGAAGGACCAGATCGACTGATGGAACACCTGGTGTTAACTAACCAGGTGGCTTGCACCAAGTGCTTGTACCAGTTTTTAAAGGTTCTACCACCTATTGCCTTTAAGGTAGTTTTTAATAGTCCATTGTACCTTTCAGTTTTCCCTGAGGCTGGTGCATGATAGGAGATATGGTATATCCACTCAATACCATGTTCTTTGGCCCAGTTATTTATAAGACTGTTTTTGAAATGAGTTCCATTATCTAACTCAATTCTTTCTGGTGTACCACGTCTCCAGAAGACTTGTTTCTCTAGGCTTACAATCAGATTGTGAAACCTCTCTACGAGGTAAGCCAAAAGAAGAAAGACTTTAAATGGGGCTCAGAACAACAAGCTGCTTTTGAAAGTATTAAACAGGAGATTGTGCAGGCAATGGCCCTTGGACGAATTCAAACAGGGCCAGACATTAAAAATGTGCTCTACACTGGAGCGTGGAGTGATGGTCCTACATGGAGCCTCTGGCAGAAAGCTCCAGGAGAGACTCTAGGTCAACCTCTAGAATTTTTGTGGTCGTGACCACAAAGTCTCGGAGGCCAACTACACAGCCACTGAAAAAGAGATACTGGCCGCATACGAAGGAGTTAGAGCTGCTTCAGAAGTGATTGGTACTGAAGCACAGCTCCTCCTGGTGCCACGATTACCTGTACTGGGTTTTATGTACACAGGTAGAGAATCTTCCCTTCATTATGCTACCAATGCTACATGGAATAAATGGATTGCCTTACTCTCACAGAGAGCTAGAAAAAGTCTCAATGGTCCAGGAATTGTAGAAATAGTAACCGACTGGCCAGAAGGCACACACTTTGGAATGACACCAGAAAAAGTCGTAAAACGGGCTGAAGAAGCCCCACCATACGACCAACTACAAGGGAATGAGAAAAAAGATGCTCTTTTCACTGATGGATCCTGTCGTCTGGTAGGAAGCCATGGAAGGTGGAAAGCTGCTGTATGGAATCCTGCACAACTAGTTGCAAAAACAGGTGAAGGAGATGGTGAATCAAGTCAATTTGCAGAGGTAAAAGCCATCCAATTGGCTTTGGACATTGGTGAACAAGAAAAGTGGCCGAGACTTTATACTGACTCATGGATGGTAGCAAATGCCTTATGGGGCTGGTTAAAGCAGTGGAAGCAAAACAACTGGCAACATTGGGATAAACCTATTTGGGCTGCTGAACTGTGGAAAGACATTGCTGCTAGGTTAGAGAAACTTGATGTAAAAGTTCGTCACGTAGATACCCACGTACCTTCATATCGAGCTACTGAGGAACATCGAAACAACCAACGAGCGGATGAGGCTGCTCAAGTGTTCCAAATAGACCTGGACTGGGACCATAAAGGTGAACTGTTTTTAGCTAGATGGGCCCACGACACTTCAGGTCATCAAGGCAGGGATGGAATATATCGATGGAATATATCCTGTGCCTCATGCCTGGGCCTAGAGAAACAAGTCTTCTGGAGACTTGGTACACCAGAAAGAATTGAGTTAGATAATGGAACTCATTTCAAAAACAGTCTTATAAATAACTGGGCCAAAGAACATGGTATTGAGTGGATATACCATATCTCCTATCATGCACCAGCCTCAGGGAAAACTGAAAGGTACAATGGACTATTAAAAACTACCTTAAAGGCAATAGGTGGTAGAACCTTTAAAAACTGGTACAAGCACTTGGTGCAAGCCACCTGGTTAGTTAACACCAGGTGTTCCATCAGTCGATCTGGTCCTTCTCAGTCAGAGCTTCTACATACAGTAGATGGGGACAAAATACCTGTTGTGCATGAAAAGAATCTGTTAGGGAAAACAGTTTGAGTTTTATCTGCCTTGGGCAAAGGCAAACCCATTCGCGGGGTGATGATGGAAGATGGAGAAGTACAATGTGTACCACAAGGGAATCTAACACTGGGTGAGAATACTTAACAGCTTTTCTAGCTCAATCAGTAGAGCATGGAATTTTGGGGGGTCATGAATTTTTACCCCACATTACTTCCCGTTATTTGAATTGATTCATAAACTAATAGTGTTCTGTGAGTGTTTTTTCAGGATGATGTTGTGGTGATGAAACCAGAACTAGGTTCATTGACTGGCATCCAGTAACTTCCTTGAAGTTATCATCGTCAGCCTGCAACTTGTGGACCATGGACATGAACTGTGACAATTGTTCCTTGTTTTAAGAGTCTGCTACAAGAGATGAACATCTGCAATCATAGACTGAATTACTTTGTGGGTTTTAGAATAGGGCAATAGTAATTATTTATGTACAGGCGTATTTAGGGATAAGAGAGAGCAATGACTGGAGCATGACGCAAATGGTATGGAATAAGGGTGGCATGTCCTGGTTTGGGCCAGGATGAAGGTGATTTCCGGTCTTGTGATTTTGCTTTCAGCTAAGTTTCTTGTAAGTAACTGCACTTGCTGAAATTAACACCAAGTTTCTCAGACAGGGTCTGCTTATGGGACTGATAACGCTCCATGTTTATAGTTACAGCTAGAGAGTGGTATGCAGAACCAAGGGCACTGCTCAGTTCTGAGAACATTTTACCCTGCAGAAGGAGAAAAGGAGTAAAAAAGTCACACCTGCAACCCTCCCTTAGGGAGGAAAGGAAAAGATAAAAGACCAAAATTGACCAAAAAGAGTATTCCATCCCATACACGTCATACTCAGTATAAATTTGAGTGACTTTAAAGTCACTTAAATGACTTTGAGTGACATTTAATGTCACTCAGTGACATTAAACCGAATTACAATCTGCCAGGCCTCTCCTGGTTTATATTTCAGCCAGCGTGCCTCATACCACGAAGATTTTAATCTTCTAGCCTGCTTAATAGCAGCACAAATATTACACTCATGGATAACTTGGGTGATAATATCCATTGTTAAATCCACCCCTCAGTCTCTGGTCCATCTCTATGTTCCATCTCTTCCTTGATGACCAAGAGCATCGTGGGCCCACTGAGCTAAGAATAATTCACCTTTGTGTTCCCCATCTAAATCTATTCAGAACACCTTAGCAGCCTGGTCCAGCTGATGGTTGTTTCTTTGCTCCTCAATAACCCTGTTTTTAGGCATGTGGGCATCTACATGCCTAACCTTCATCACTAAGCTATCCAGTCAGGCAGCAATATCCTTCCAAACTGGTGTTCCCTTTCCTGTTTCCACTTTTTCATACACTCCCATAAAGCATTAGCTACCATCCAGGAGTCGGTGTACAGATAAAGGATTGGCCATGTCACTCGCTCAGCAATTCCTTGGGCAAGATGGGTTGCTTTGATCTCTGCAAGTTGGCTTGATTCACCCTGTCCCTCCTTCACTACTGCAACCTGTCTAGTAAGGCTCCAATGCCCAAGCAATTGGGGCTCCCTACTTGTGGTCTCTGTTTTATGAGGGCAATCCACTTACTCCAGGTAGCATCAGTGGCATGATGGGTGGATGGTGCCTTCCCCTTGTACATTCATGCCAGTGCTGGTAGTCATGGTACCAGGAGGAGCTGTGTCTCAGTGCCAATGACTTCTGAAGCAGCTCTAACTCCTTCATAGGCAGTCAATATCTCAGGTGTAATTGGCCTCCGTGCCTCTCTAACACCGACTCCGGAATCCTAGGATACGCTGTCAGGTCTCTGTTGGTGTTTTCTGATAGAGGCTCTAGGCAAGACCATCATTTCTGGGCCCCTCAGTTTAAAAAGGATATTGAGGTCCTGGAGCAGGTCCAAAGGAGGGCAACTAGGCTGGTGAAGGGACTTGAGCACAGATCTTATGAGGAGAGGCTGAGGGAGCTGGGGCTGTTCAGCCTGAAGAAGAAGAGGCTCAGGGGAGACCTCATCACTCTCTGCAACTACCTGAAAGGAGGTTGTAGCCAGGTGGGGGTTGGTCTCTTTTCCCAGGCAACTATCAGCAAGACAA
This sequence comes from Florisuga fusca, assembly GCA_038090715.1. Lineage (NCBI taxonomy): Eukaryota > Metazoa > Chordata > Aves > Apodiformes > Trochilidae > Florisuga > Florisuga fusca. The sequence goes on from JAAWXA010000037.1 coordinate 4,180, forward strand.
GAGGGCATGGTCTTAAGTTGTGCCAGGGGAAGTTTAGGTTGGATATTAGAAAGAATTTCTTTATGGAGAGGGTGATCAGGCATTGGAATCGGCTACCCAGGGAAGTAGTGGATATATTTAAAAAGAGACTGGATGTGGCACTCAGTGCCATAGTCTAGTAACCGCAGCAGTAGTGGGTCAAGGATTGGACTTGATCTCTGAGGTCCCTTCCAACCCAGCCCATTCTATGATTCTATGAGTCTATGATCATTTTCTGCTGTAATGTAGAGCACATTCTTTATCTCTGGTCCTGTTCAAACAGGTCCCAGTGTAATAGCATGTGTAGTTTCTCAGTTTATCCGTTCAAATGCTTGTACTTGTTCAGGGCCCCATAGAAAATTGTTTCTTTTCCGAGTTACTCTATAGAGAGGCTTCACAATGTCGCTGTACAATGGAATATGCATCCTCCAAAAACCTACAACACCCAAGAAATCCTGTTTCTCCTTTTTACTAGTAGGTGGAGACACGGCTCTTATCTTATTTGCCACATCCATAGACATGTGGCATCGTCCACCTTGCCTTTTAATTCCCAGGAACTGTTTCTGTCTGGCAGGTCCTTAACCTTACTTCTCTTAATGACAAACTTGGCTTCCAACAGAAAGTCAATTATCTTTCTCCCTTTTTCAAATACTTCATATGCTGTGTCTCCCTATACAATGATCTCATCGATATACTGAAGATGCTCTAGAGCCCCATCCTTGTCCAGTGCAGTTCGGATCAGTCCATGGGAGACAGTTGGGCTGTGCCTCCACCCTTGGGGCAGTCAGTTCCAGGTATATTCCAGGTTTCTCTCTATTCTGTCTCATAGGAGGGCGTCTCGTCTTAATGGCTGCAATGCGGTGTCCTCCTCCTATCTGAGGAAAAAAGGGTGAATGCAGTTTCTCAGCTGTTCCCTTTACAGCTGAGATCCAGGCCCGACGAGGGGCCATGATAGTATCTTCATATTCTCGTGCTGTTTTAATCATCTCACCCACAGTTCCATCCAAATCTCCAGGAGCAAATAGCATTACTGATAGTGTATGGTTAAAAGGCGGTGGTGCAGCATGCACGAACCTTCACAACATAGGTTTAGGGCATGGCATGTGATAAATGGGGAATATGGATCTTTAAAAACAGTATCAGAGTCTCATTGAGGACTTGGAATTCCATAAAAAAGATATATGAGGAGGAAATCAATGAAGCTAGAAAAAAGCATGAAACTAAGTTAGTTCAGATGGATTCTGGCTGTCAAGTTGAATATCAACACAAACCTGCTCAGGCTCTTTAAAATGAGGGAGCAGCATGATGCACAAGTGAAGCTGTAAAAAGAAGAGCTTGAAGAGACTTGAAAATCTTGAGAATCTGCCAAACTTGAGAATTCCAGACTTGCCTCTGAGAAGAGCAATTCTACAGCCCCATGTTGGGAACCAATAAATCTGTAACAGTTTGCACAATGGCAGATGCTCTCTGTTATTCCCACTTCCTTCCCAGAGGGAAGAAAGGAATAAGGGAGAGAGAATTTAAAGTTGAAAAACCTTGAGTATGTAGAAGGTGACCTGTCTTGGTAAATGCTTTCCCTCTCTGCTGAGGAAACAAGAAAAAGCATCGTCATCAGCAGCTAGAACACCAGCCAGAGAAAAAACCCAAAAGGGCTCTTAGAAGAAATTTTATATTGAGAACCATGGGAAGGAATACTGTGATTGGTATATTTAGGTCATATGACACATCCTCTCCTCCCATCGTCTCAGCGTCTTCTCATTATAGCTGCAACATCAAGAGGCCGGCAGTTGCTGGGGGTGTCCCAGATAGGGTTTTAATATCCTGGTCCTCTCAAACCAGGAAACCTTGTATTCTAAATCAAGAAAACTTGGTAGTGCCATGATTCCTTAAGCAGATGTTTCAAAAGAGTTAAAAAATGGGAGGCACACCTCCCATACAGAATGGGGGTGTCGTAGACAAGGCAGTAAATTGAAATCAAATTTTCTCTTGAATCAGCAAAATGCCAGTTCCATCTACTCCTTTTCAAAGAATATCCCTCTTCTTTGAGGGATAAGAGTTTTAGCGCCTCATGTGACCAAGTCTGCTCCCAATGCCGGTGTTTCTTTAACAAGTCGTGTAGAGGACGTGCAGTTATTGATAGGTCAGGTATGTGCTTTCTCCAGTATTGCAATGTTCCTATAATTTGTTGTAATTCCTTTTATTAATGGGTGGTTTTATTTCTCCTATGTTAGATAGAGTATCAGGAGGAATATTCTATGTTTCGCCTTTCCATTTGATTCCTAGAAATTTTGTTTCTTGGTAGGGAGGTTGCCTTTTCTCCTCAGGAATTTCTATTTGCAAGCTTGTTAAGTGCCCAATTATGGCATCCTAAGCTACTATTACAGTCTCCTCAGTTGGACCTCCTATCAGTACATCATCAATGTATTGATAGATTTTTACATTCAGGTTGTTTTTTATCTAGGGAATGCTTTCCAGCTCATGGACATGAGCATGGTGAGCAACCGTGGGAGAATGTTTGTAGCCCTGAGGCAACATGGTGAAAGAATACTGTACTCCATCCCAAGTGAAGGCAAAATATTTTTGGTCCTCATAGTCAATGGAAATTTGAAAAAACATATCTTTCACATCGAGGGAGGAAAGCACTGGTGTTGCGGATAGCTTGGAGATTACCATAAACAGCCAATATGGTTGAAGGAAAATCCTGTTTATTAAGCCCAGTAGTGCGGAATATATACTTTTCTCTTATCAGTGTTACAAACATGGCATTACATTATTGGTTAACATGGCTCAAACCTGTTATTAACTTATAAACTAATTGGCTAAAGGCTATTGTCCAAGCCCATCAGAGGGTTGTCCTGATTTGAAAATAGTTGTTATTGCCATTACTCTTGTTACCTTGTTTTTCTGCAAAGCCAGTCCCGATGTTATTCTTTCCTGCAAGGTCAGTTCGTCAACACATTCCTGAATGTGGCTTGTTCAGTACATGTCTGCCTGAGTGGAAAAACCCCACAATTCCCCCTTTTTGTTTTGAACAAGCCATATTTCATTGATGATTTTTGAGGAGACCCTGTGAAGGCAAAAGACAAAAGGGAAAAAACAAACAAACAAACAATCTTATTTCTCTAACACACAGGCTAATTTTGCAAACTTACTCTAAGCACTTGCACTTACAGCGGTTAAATTGCAGGCACTTAAAACTTGGCACTTAAATTGCTAAAGCAAATCTAGCAGATTCACTCAAGAGCTCAACATTGTCACCACAGGTGGGCAGTCTCAGGGATCCCTTTTTGTCTTTTCATTTGCTTCATCTTGTTTCAATTTGTTTCATTTCGTTTGGTAAAACCATAGGACAAGGCCAAGGACACATCGGTCCCAGTCCAATTCCGTGCCGGCTAGGCAATGGACTGAGTGCCTGCTAACATTCCAGGCGGTTGAGTATGTCCAGACCCTCGCTATAGTCTCACCAAAGACAAAAACATATTTGTGTCCAATTTCAAGATTTATTGCCCACTGATTGTGATCCCAATAAATTGAGCTCCCAAGGATCCCATGACAAACTACCATTCAAGCCTTGTATTAACTTTACTGCACACTCTGCTACTTGACCAACCTTGTTGAATGAAACTGTACTATAATTACTTAAAACTATTCGCATCTAAATATGGCAATCCTGACAAACACGTTCTAAAAGGATCAATAGCAGGAGCCATCGCAACACAAAACTTCTGGGGTGCCCGTTTGATTCACCCATATATTCTGCCTGGGGTTGACATTCAGGGCTCCAGGCAACCATGAGACTGAATTAATCAGTAATGTAATGTAGCATGCCTAACACTGTCCACATCCATCAACAAACCTGATAATGCTGTGCTAGTAGCATTACTTTGTTTTGCAAGCCAACATCCTAGTTTGTTTAAAGTACCTAATGCTTTACTTGAAGCCGCACCCGGCATAAATAATGACGCAGCCACAATTTCACCTGTATTCCAAAAGTTCACATTATCATCACATTGTGAAGTAAATGCATGCGTGCTTCGTTTAGCTCTTAATTTAGAAAGGGATTGATATTTTTTACGCCATTGAAGTATAGTGGTATCATTAGGGGTGAGCATTGTCAGTCTCCCGATAGTGCATGGCCCCCCTTTTATATGTGAAGGAACGGTAGGCCATGCTCTATCACCACAGATCAAAAACATGCCAGGAGGTAAACTCAAAGGTTTGTTAGACGATTTAGATTTTTTTTGGCGTAGTATAATTACACCACGCGGATGCATTTTTAAAGATTACATGCATTGATGATACATCCCATGCTTTAGATTTATTTTGTCCATCATAATTGAATGTAAGACAATAGTCCATTTTTATTGATCCTAATAATTCTAATTCCTGTGGTTCCAGGGTTGCTTGGGGCAAATAGGGGGTCCACCCATCCCAATTATCCACACAACCCTTATCTTTTGCAATGATCTGTGGTGATGCCTGCGGGATTGGCCATTGATCTACAGGAACACCCACCAGACATGTAGAAAATGGGTTTTGCGGTGTGGCTGTGGCTAAGCAAAGTGATTGCAAACCTGTAATATTTGCCAATGTGATCCAAACATTTTCCTTAGATAATGTGAACATACCAACTCCCAATCTAATGTCCCATACAAATGAAATCAATACAATAATGTCGCTGGTCCTCCGAAAGTTATTCCGATGACTCCTTTCTATAAGGGCGTATGTTCCTCGCTGGATACCATTTAGGTCCTGCTTCTGTGGAGACACAAGCATAATCCCTTCCCAAAGTGAGTAAAGGAAATGGACCTTCTACTTTCCCGGACTCCAGGTTGCATACTAGTACTGGGGGCTTTTCCTGGAATTTAAAAAGATGATTACTTGTAAAATGTTTTGTAATCGGCGGGGAGTTTTCTGAGAAGCAGTTAAAAAAATTAAAAGTGTATATTGCTTTTTGTAGCCTTTCTTCTGGTGTAGTTATCATTCCTCCTCCCCCTTTCTGTTTTGCAAGAAGGGCTTTAAGTGTTTGGTGGGAACGTTCAACAATAGATTGACCTGTTGGAGAATATTCATATTCCCTATCACACACAGGCAAACGGCATCATGGAACACACTAATGGATTAATTAAAAGGCTCTTTAGACCAATGGAGACAAAGTGGGATGAAAGGCTGAATTATGCAGTGTCCACAGACAACAATAGATGGGGACTTAATCGTTGTCCCAGAATGATGGTTTTCTTTCCCTTATAGCTGATTCAAGAAAACAATACTGATAAGAAGACTCCCAGAAAATTCAAAGACATTTTGAAACCTGGGCAAGCTGTTCTTGTAAACTTACGTAACATCAGTAAAATCAAACTCGCTCTGCATACTCCTCTAAATCAAAACACATGGGTGGCAACTGACACAAATGATAAACAACATAAAACTAGCACAAACTGGATGATCTGTGTAGAATAAGGTTCATGTTCCCTTGTAGAAAAAGCGGACGAGGAGAAGTCTCGTACAATCAATGTGATTGATAAACAAGCTTCTGAGTTTATTGCGCAGTTACAATTCTTATATAGTGGTCGCGTGAACACACCCCCCAGCCACCGAGCACTAACATAACTTATTACTGGACACCCGGTGTGTTTACCTATAGAGAACGAATCCCAGCTGCCTAAGGTCCGCTGTAATTGGCCTTAGATAAGGAATTCTATACACAGACATGGAATTGTGCATGCCCCGATTCCAGGGCATTCTACGACATTCCACAACATTCCCTTTTCACGGTATTAACTGCAAATCAATATTTTCTCTTCTGTCGTTTGTGTATTTAGGTTTTGTGTATTAGGACGGCAATGAGGTTGAACTGATGTCATTACAGGTCTCAGCAATTGTGAGGAATGTGAACTTGATGATTCGTGTTGAGTAAAATGGGAATTTGGTGAGGACTGTGGTTGTCACCCTGATTATGATAAATGGAGAGGAATAAACGAGCTCTTACATTAGAATCCAGTTTACCAGTTTCACTTCTCAGCAGTCCTAAAGCATGTTTTGCATAGAAAAAGACCTGAACTGCAGACATGTGAAGAGGAGCTCCTGTATTAGAATCCAGTAGACAGGAATGATATTCCCATAGTATTCTGTCCCTGAAACAGTTTATAATACTCAAACGTATTTTCTTCGTTTTACTACTACACCTCTCTCTTGAAGATTCCTATATCATTTGTCGAGAAAGAAAGGCTGGAACAAAGTTTTAGGGCTTTAACACCTTCAAACCTTAAGGCATTTGCTGTTAATGTTGTTTCAGGATTGTGTTTTATCTGGAGCTTTGTTAGAAGACGTAAGCAGAGTCTCAGAGCTACAATTTTTTTTCGCTATTCAGCATTCCTAAAGCATGTTTTGCATAGAAAAAGTCCTGAACTGCAGAGATGTGAAGAAGAGCTCCTATCTTAGAATCCAGTTTACCAAAATGATATTCCCACATTCTTCTGTCCCCCGAACAGATTACAAAGCTCCAAGGTATTTTCTTGGTTTTATTTCTCAGCTCCTCTCTAGATGAGTCCAATATCATTTGTCGAGAAAGAAAGGCTGGAACAAAGTTTTAAAGCTTTACCACCTTCAAACCTTAAGGCATTTGCTGTTCATGTTGTTTCAGTCGTGTATTTTATGTGGAGCTTTGTTAGAAGACGTAAGCAGAGTCTCAGAGCTACAATTCAGTTTCACTTCTCAGAAGTCGCAAGGCCTCTTTTGCATAGAAAAAGACCTGAACTGCAGAGAGGTGAAGAGGAGCTCCTGTATTAAAATCCAGTAGACAGGAATGATATTCCTGTTGATAGTATTGTACAGGAGTGGCTTGGTGAGAAAGGACACAGAGCCCTGAATATATGAGAAAGGCCCTGATTAGGGTAAAGGTATTGTGGGGGACAGCATGCCCTTGAGATAAGGAAGCTGCTCGCTTCAAAGCAAAAACAAGTATACAGAAGATACTGTAGGCAGATGTGCTAACCGCAAAGATTGTGCAAAGTAACCAATTAGGTGACCAATGAAGAGCTCAGCTTTTGCAATATGCATGAGGCTCATTAAGGAGACTATTTATTCAACGCTGGCAACAAATAAAGTGGAGACTTGCTGATGACCACCTGGTGTTAGTGTCTTCCTTTTCCGACATATTCCCATAGTATTCTGTCCCTTGAACTGTTCATAAAACTCAAACGTATTTTCTTTGTTTTACTACTCCACCTGTCTCTTGAAGATTCCAATATCTTTTGTCGAGAAAGAAAGGCTGGAATGAAAATTTAGGGCTTTAACACTTCAAACTTTAAGGCATTTTCTGTTAATGTTGTTTCATTCTTGTGTTTTATGTGGGGCTTTGTTAGAAGAGGTAAGCAGAGTCTCAGAGCTACAGTTCATTTTCACTTCTCAGCAGTCCTAAAGCATGTTTTGCATAAAAATGACCTGATTTCGTATACAAGAATCCAGTTGACAAGGAATGATATTCCCATAGTATTTTGTCCATGGAAGAATTTATAAAGCTCGAAGCTGTTTTACTCCTCTGCTCCTCTCTTGTTGAATCCAAAATCTTTTGTCTAGAAAAAAGACTGGAATAAAGTTTGAAGGCTTTAAAACCTTCAAACATTAAGCCGTTTTCTGTTAATGTTGTCTCAGTCTTCTGTTTTTTCTGGAGCTTTGTTAGAAGAGGTAAGCAGAGTCTAAGAGCTACAGGTTTTTTTCACTTCTCAGAAGTCCTAAAGCCTGTTTTGCATAGAAAAAGACCTGAGCTGCAGAGATGTGAAGAAGAGCTCCTATCTTAGAAGCCTGTAGACAGGAATGATATCCCCATAGTATTCTGTCCCTGGAACAGTTTATAAAACTCAAACGTATTTTCTTGATTTTTCGTCTCAGCTCCTCTCTTGTGAATCCAATATCATTTGTCTAGAAAAAAAGACTGGAACAAAGTTTTAATGCTTTAACACGTTCAAACCTTAAGGCTGTTAATGTTGTTTCAGGCTTGTGTTTTATGTGGAACTTTGTTAGAAATGGTAAGCAGAGTCTCAGAGCTACAGGGTTTTTTCGTTTCTCAGCAGTCATAAAGCCTGTTATGCATAGAAAAAGACAAAACTGCAGAGATGTGAAGAAGAGCTCCTATCTTAGAATCCAGTAGACAGGAATGATATTCCCATAGTATTCTGTCCCAGGAACAGTTTAAAAATCCCGAAGCTATTTTCTTCGTTTTACTTCTCCACCTCTCTCTTGAAGCTTCCAGTATCATTTGTCGAGAAAGAAAGGCTGGAACAAAGTTTTAAAGCTTTACCACCTTCAAACCTTAAGGCATTTGCTGTTCATGTTGTTTCAGTCTTGTATTTTATGTGGAGCTTTGTTAGAAGACGTAAGCAGAGTCTCAGAGCTACAATTCAGTTTCACTTCTCAGAAGTCGTAAAGTCTCTTTTGCATAGAAAAAGACCTGAACTGCAGAGAGGTGAAGAGGAGCTCCTGTATTAAAATCCAGTAGACAGGAATGATATTCCTGTTGATAGTATTGTACAGGAGTGGCTTGGTGAGAAAGGACACAGAGCCCTGAATCTATGAGAAAGGCCCTGATTAGGGTAAAGGCATTGTGGGGGACAGCATGCCCTTGAGATAAGGAAGCTGCTCGCTTCAAAGCAAAAACAAGTATACAGAAGATACTGTAGGCAGATGTGCTAACCGCAAAGATTGTGCAAAGTAACCAATTAGGTGACCAATGAAGAGCTCAGCTTTTGCAATATGCATGAGGCTCATTAAGGAGACTATTTATTCAACGCTGGCAACAAATAAAGTGGAGACTTGCTGATGACCACCTGGTGTTAGTGTCTTCCTTTTCCGACATATTCCCATAGTATTCTGTCCCTTGAACTGTTCATAAAACTCAAACGTATTTTCTTTGTTTTACTACTCCACCTGTCTCTTGAAGATTCCAATATCTTTTGTCGAGAAAGAAAGGCTGGAATGAAAATTTAGGGCTTTAACATCTTCAAACCTTAAGGCATTTGCTGTTAATGTTGTTTCATTCTTGTGTTTTATCTGGGGCTTTGTTAGAAGAGGTAAGCAGAGTCTCAGAGCTACAGTTCATTTTCACTTCTCAGCAGTCCTAAAGCATGTTTTGCATAAAAAAAGACCTGATTTGCAGATATATGAAGAAGTGCTCGTATACAAGAATCCAGTTGACAAGGAATGATATTCCCATAGTATTTTGTCCATGGAAGAATTTATAAAGCTCGAAGCTGTTTTACTCCTCTGCTCCTCTCTTGTTGAATCCAAAATCTTTTGTCTAGAAAAAAGACTGGAATAAAGTTTGAAGGCTTTAAAACCTTCAAACCTTAAGGCATTTGCTGTTAATGTTGTTTCAGGCTTGTGTTTTAGGTGCAGCTTTGTCAGAAGAGGTAATCAGAGTCTCAGAGCTACAGTTCAGTTTCACTTCACAGCAGTCCTAGAGCATGTTTTGCATAGAAAAAGACCTGATCTGCATATATATGAAGAAATTCTCCTATATAAGAATCCTGCAGACAGGAATGATATTCCGATAGTATTCTGTCCTCGGAAGAATTTATAAAGCTCGAAGCTGTTTTACTCCTCAGCTCCTCTCTTGTTGAATCCACTATCATTTGTCTAGAAAAAGACTGGACAAAATTTTAAGGCTTTAACACCTTCAAACCTTAAGGCATTTGCTGTTCATGTTGTTTCATTCTTGTGTTTTATCTGAGCTTTGTTAGAAGAGGTAAACAGAGACTCAGAGCTACAGGTTGTTGTTTTTTTTCTTCTCACCATTCCTAAAGCCTGTTTTGCATAGAAAAAGACCTGAGCTGCAGAGATGTGAAGAAGTGCTCCTATCTTAGAATCCAGTAGACAGGAATGATATTCCCATAGTATTCTGTCCCTGGAGCAGTTTATAAAACTCAAACATATGTTCTTTGTTTTACTACTCCACCTGTCTCTTGAAGATTCCAATATCATTTGTCGAGAAAGAAAGGCTGGAAAGAAATTTTAGGGGTTTAACACCTTCAAACCTTAAGGCATTTGCTGTTAATGTTGTTTCATTCTTGTGTTTTAGGTGCAGCTTTGTTAGAAGAGGTAAGCAGAGTCTCAGAGCGACAATTTTGTTTCGCTACTCAGCATTCCTAAAGCCTGTTTTGCGGAGAAAAAGAACTGAACTGCAGAGATTTTTGAGTAGCTCTTACATTAGAAACCCGTTTTCAGGAGTGATGTTCCTATAGTATTCTGTACCTGGAACAGTTTTTAAAGCTCGAAGCTATTTTCTTGGGTTTACTTCTCTGCTTCCATCTAGATGAGTCCAATATCATTTGTCTAGAAAGAAAAACAGGAACGAAATTTTAGGGCTTTAACACTTCCAAACTTTAAGGCATTTTCTGTTAATGTTGTTTCAGGCTTGTGTTTTACGTGGCGCTTTGTTAGAAGAGGTAAGCAGAGTCTCAGAGTTACAATTTTGTTTCGCTTCTCAGAAGTCGTAAAGCATGTTTTGCGGAGAAAAAGACCTGAACTGCAGAGATTTTTGAGGAGCTCTTACATTAGAAACACGTTTACAGGAGTGATGTTCTCCTAGTATTCTGTCCCTGGAACAGTTGATAAAGCACGAAAATATTTTCTTGTTTTTACTTCTTAGCTTCCATCTAGATGAGTCCAACATCATTTTTCTAGAAAGAAAGGCTGGAACAAAGTTTTAAGGCTTTAAAACCTTCAAACATTAAGCCGTTTTCTGTTAATGTTGTCTCAGTCTTCTGTTTTTTCTGGAGCTTTGTTAGAAGAGGTAAGCAGAGTCTAAGAGCTACAGGTTTTTTTCACTTCTCAGAAGTCCTAAAGCCTGTTTTGCATAGAAAAAGACCTGAGCTGCAGAGATGTGAAGAAGAGCTCCTATCTTAGAAGCCTGTAGACAGGAATGATATCCCCATAGTATTCTGTCCCTGGAACAGTTTATAAAACTCAAACGTATTTTCTTGATTTTTCGTCTCAGCTCCTCTCTTGTGAATCCAATATCATTTGTCTAGAAAAAAAGACTGGAACAAAGTTTTAATGCTTTAACACGTTCAAACCTTAAGGCTGTTAATGTTGTTTCAGGCTTGTGTTTTATGTGGAACTTTGTTAGAAATGGTAAGCAGAGTCTCAGAGCTACAGGGTTTTTTCGTTTCTCAGCAGTCATAAAGCCTGTTATGCATAGAAAAAGACAAAACTGCAGAGATGTGAAGAAGAGCTCCTATCTTAGAATCCAGTAGACAGGAATGATATTCCCATAGTATTCTGTCCCAGGAACAGTTTAAAAATCCCGAAGCTATTTTCTTCGTTTTACTTCTCCACCTCTCTCTTGAAGCTTCCAGTATCATTTGTCGAGAAAGAAAGGCTGGAACAAAGTTTTAAAGCTTTACCACCTTCAAACCTTAAGGCATTTGCTGTTAATGTTGTTTCATTCTTGTGTTTTATCTGGGGCTTTGTTAGAAGAGGTAAGCAGAGTCTCAGAGCTACAGTTCATTTTCACTTCTCAGCAGTCCTAAAGCATGTTTTGCATAAAAAAAGACCTGATTTGCAGATATATGAAGAAGTGCTCGTATACAAGAATCCAGTTGACAAGGAATGATATTCCCATAGTATTTTGTCCATGGAAGAATTTATAAAGCTCGAAGCTGTTTTACTCCTCTGCTCCTCTCTTGTTGAATCCAAAATCTTTTGTCTAGAAAAAAGACTGGAATAAAGTTTAGGGCTTTAACATCTTCAAACCTTAAGGCATTTGCTGTTCATGTTGTTTCATTCTTGTGTTTTATGTGAGCTTTGTTAGAAGAGGTAATCAGAGTCTCAGAGCTACAGTTCAGTTTCACTTCACAGCAGTCCTAGAGCATGTTTTGCATAGAAAAAGACCTGATCTGCATATATATGAAGAAATTCTCCTATATAAGAATCCTGCAGACAGGAATGATATTCCGATAGTATTCTGTCCTCGGAAGAATTTATAAAGCTCGAAGCTGTTTTACTCCTCAGCTCCTCTCTTGTTGAATCCACTATCATTTGTCTAGAAAAAGACTGGACAAAATTTTAAGGCTTTAACACCTTCAAACCTTAAGGCATTTGCTGTTCATGTTGTTTCATTCTTGTGTTTTATCTGAGCTTTGTTAGAAGAGGTAAACAGAGACTCAGAGCTACAGGTTGTTGTTTTTTTTCTTCTCACCATTCCTAAAGCCTGTTTTGCATAGAAAAAGACCTGAGCTGCAGAGATGTGAAGAAGTGCTCCTATCTTAGAATCCAGTAGACAGGAATGATATTCCCATAGTATTCTGTCCCTGGAGCAGTTTATAAAACTCAAACATATGTTCTTTGTTTTACTACTCCACCTGTCTCTTGAAGATTCCAATATCATTTGTCGAGAAAGAAAGGCTGGAAAGAAATTTTAGGGGTTTAACACCTTCAAACCTTAAGGCATTTGCTGTTAATGTTGTTTCATTCTTGTGTTTTAGGTGCAGCTTTGTTAGAAGAGGTAAGCAGAGTCTCAGAGCGACAATTTTGTTTCGCTACTCAGCATTCCTAAAGCCTGTTTTGCGGAGAAAAAGAACTGAACTGCAGAGATTTTTGAGTAGCTCTTACATTAGAAACCCGTTTTCAGGAGTGATGTTCCTATAGTATTCTGTACCTGGAACAGTTTTTAAAGCTCGAAGCTATTTTCTTGGGTTTACTTCTCTGCTTCCATCTAGATGAGTCCAATATCATTTGTCTAGAAAGAAAAACAGGAACGAAATTTTAGGGCTTTAACACTTCCAAACTTTAAGGCATTTTCTGTTAATGTTGTTTCAGGCTTGTGTTTTACGTGGCGCTTTGTTAGAAGAGGTAAGCAGAGTCTCAGAGTTACAATTTTGTTTCGCTTCTCAGAAGTCGTAAAGCATGTTTTGCGGAGAAAAAGACCTGAACTGCAGAGATTTTTGAGGAGCTCTTACATTAGAAACACGTTTACAGGAGTGATGTTCTCCTAGTATTCTGTCCCTGGAACAGTTGATAAAGCACGAAAATATTTTCTTGTTTTTACTTCTTAGCTTCCATCTAGATGAGTCCAACATCATTTTTCTAGAAAGAAAGGCTGGAACAAAGTTTAAAGGCTTTAAAACCTTCAAACATTACGCCGTTTTCTGTTAATGTTGTCTCAGTCTTCTGTTTTTTCTGGAGCTTTGTTAGAAGAGGTAAGCAGAGTCTAAGAGCTACAGGTTTTTTTCACTTCTCAGAAGTCCTAAAGCCTGTTTTGCATAGAAAAAGACCTGAGCTGCAGAGATGTGAAGAAGAGCTCCTATCTTAGAAGCCTGTAGACAGGAATGATATCCCCATAGTATTCTGTCCCTGGAACAGTTTATAAAACTCAAACGTATTTTCTTGATTTTTCGTCTCAGCTCCTCTCTTGTGAATCCAATATCATTTGTCTAGAAAAAAAGACTGGAACAAAGTTTTAATGCTTTAACACGTTCAAACCTTAAGGCTGTTAATGTTGTTTCAGGCTTGTGTTTTATGTGGAACTTTGTTAGAAATGGTAAGCAGAGTCTCAGAGCTACAGGGTTTTTTCGTTTCTCAGCAGTCATAAAGCCTGTTATGCATAGAAAAAGACAAAACTGCAGAGATGTGAAGAAGAGCTCCTATCTTAGAATCCAGTAGACAGGAATGATATTCCCATAGTATTCTGTCCCAGGAACAGTTTAAAAATCCCGAAGCTATTTTCTTCGTTTTACTTCTCCACCTCTCTCTTGAAGCTTCCAGTATCATTTGTCGAGAAAGAAAGGCTGGAACAAAGTTTTAAAGCTTTACCACCTTCAAACCTTAAGGCATTTGCTGTTCATGTTGTTTCAGTCTTGTATTTTATGTGGAGCTTTGTTAGAAGACGTAAGCAGAGTCTCAGAGCTACAATTCAGTTTCACTTCTCAGAAGTCGTAAAGTCTCTTTTGCATAGAAAAAGACCTGAACTGCAGAGAGGTGAAGAGGAGCTCCTGTATTAAAATCCAGTAGACAGGAATGATATTCCTGTTGATAGTATTGTACAGGAGTGGCTTGGTGAGAAAGGACACAGAGCCCTGAATCTATGAGAAAGGCCCTGATTAGGGTAAAGGCATTGTGGGGGACAGCATGCCCTTGAGATAAGGAAGCTGCTCGCTTCAAAGCAAAAACAAGTATACAGAAGATACTGTAGGCAGATGTGCTAACCGCAAAGATTGTGCAAAGTAACCAATTAGGTGACCAATGAAGAGCTCAGCTTTTGCAATATGCATGAGGCTCATTAAGGAGACTATTTATTCAACGCTGGCAACAAATAAAGTGGAGACTTGCTGATGACCACCTGGTGTTAGTGTCTTCCTTTTCCGACATATTCCCATAGTATTCTGTCCCTTGAACTGTTCATAAAACTCAAACGTATTTTCTTTGTTTTACTACTCCACCTGTCTCTTGAAGATTCCAATATCTTTTGTCGAGAAAGAAAGGCTGGAATGAAAATTTAGGGCTTTAACATCTTCAAACCTTAAGGCATTTGCTGTTAATGTTGTTTCATTCTTGTGTTTTATCTGGGGCTTTGTTAGAAGAGGTAAGCAGAGTCTCAGAGCTACAGTTCATTTTCACTTCTCAGCAGTCCTAAAGCATGTTTTGCATAAAAAAAGACCTGATTTGCAGATATATGAAGAAGTGCTCGTATACAAGAATCCAGTTGACAAGGAATGATATTCCCATAGTATTTTGTCCATGGAAGAATTTATAAAGCTCGAAGCTGTTTTACTCCTCTGCTCCTCTCTTGTTGAATCCAAAATCTTTTGTCTAGAAAAAAGACTGGAATAAAGTTTGAAGGCTTTAAAACCTTCAAACCTTAAGGCATTTGCTGTTAATGTTGTTTCAGGCTTGTGTTTTAGGTGCAGCTTTGTCAGAAGAGGTAATCAGAGTCTCAGAGCTACAGTTCAGTTTCACTTCACAGCAGTCCTAGAGCATGTTTTGCATAGAAAAAGACCTGATCTGCATATATATGAAGAAATTCTCCTATATAAGAATCCTGCAGACAGGAATGATATTCCGATAGTATTCTGTCCTCGGAAGAATTTATAAAGCTCGAAGCTGTTTTACTCCTCAGCTCCTCTCTTGTTGAATCCACTATCATTTGTCTAGAAAAAGACTGGACAAAATTTTAAGGCTTTAACACCTTCAAACCTTAAGGCATTTGCTGTTCATGTTGTTTCATTCTTGTGTTTTATCTGAGCTTTGTTAGAAGAGGTAAACAGAGACTCAGAGCTACAGGTTGTTGTTTTTTTTCTTCTCACCATTCCTAAAGCCTGTTTTGCATAGAAAAAGACCTGAGCTGCAGAGATGTGAAGAAGTGCTCCTATCTTAGAATCCAGTAGACAGGAATGATATTCCCATAGTATTCTGTCCCTGGAGCAGTTTATAAAACTCAAACATATGTTCTTTGTTTTACTACTCCACCTGTCTCTTGAAGATTCCAATATCATTTGTCGAGAAAGAAAGGCTGGAAAGAAATTTTAGGGGTTTAACACCTTCAAACCTTAAGGCATTTGCTGTTAATGTTGTTTCATTCTTGTGTTTTAGGTGCAGCTTTGTTAGAAGAGGTAAGCAGAGTCTCAGAGCGACAATTTTGTTTCGCTACTCAGCATTCCTAAAGCCTGTTTTGCGGAGAAAAAGAACTGAACTGCAGAGATTTTTGAGTAGCTCTTACATTAGAAACCCGTTTTCAGGAGTGATGTTCCTATAGTATTCTGTACCTGGAACAGTTTTTAAAGCTCGAAGCTATTTTCTTGGGTTTACTTCTCTGCTTCCATCTAGATGAGTCCAATATCATTTGTCTAGAAAGAAAAACAGGAACGAAATTTTAGGGCTTTAACACTTCCAAACTCTGTCTCTTATACNAAAGAAGAGAGAAGAGAGAAGAGAGAAGAGAGAGAAGAGAGGGAGAAGAGAGAGAGAAGAGAGAGAGAAGAGAGAGAGAAGAGAGAGAGAAGAGAGAGAGAAGAGAGAGAGAAGAGAGAGAGAAGAGAGAGAAGAGAGAGAAGAGAGAGAAGAGAGAGAAAAGAAAAAGAAGAAGAAAAAACTTCTAAATTTCTTACCTTGAAGAGTCTTCTCAGACAGATGAGACAGCTCAACAGCTCCCCACAGCTACAGGAGTAGGAGAGCTCTAACCTCAGAGAAGCCCAGGAGCTGACTGAAGCCCCTAGCCAAAGTCTGTGGCACCACCCACAGCCTTTCCCACAATCCCATGGGAAAGGGGAGGTGGCAATTGCCACAAGGTATAAAAAGAGACAGAGGAGAAGCAATGAGCTTTCTCCTCTGTTTTCTGTTTATGCAACATTGGGAACCAAATGACAGTCAGTGTCAGAAGAGGTCCTCGTGGAGCACAGGAGGTGTAAAATGCACAGCAGAGCCGGAAGGTGGCTCTGGGACACGAGGTGGGTCTCCAGAGGCATGATGGTGGGAGAAGGTTACTGCAAGAGAGGTAAAAGGCAGCTCTGGGACACAAGGAAAAACTGGATGTGTTCGGTTGATGTACGGATGTCCTTGGCGGCTGAGTGACTGAACAGACACCTAAGATCACGACAAGTAAGGTAAGGGTTCTGGGGTGTAAAGAGAGCCTGAAAGAAGGATTCTGTCTCAGTAAGAGAGAGAAAAAGAGCACCACAGAGATCGAAGGGTGTGGGGCGGTGTGAGGATGGCCCTGAATGAGAGGCTCTGACAGACAACGATGTTGAAGAGGAGTCTGGGAAGACCCTCCGGCAGAGTAGTGAGGTGGAGACTGGACCCCCCCTCTCTTTCTCATTGCTTCCTCAGAGAGGACCCTGGGAGCAGCTGGATGCATTCTTTGCCCCTGGCAGTAAAGCAGAGTGCATACCCTCCCTCTGCCTCAGAGTTTGTGTATTTTATCTCTGCCTTTTAATACCTCGCTACCTGTCTGCATGATGTGCACCCAACCCGTTGTATAAAGGGCTCATTTAAAATACGACTTACCCCATGGTTTTTCTAGATTTCAATGAGAGCTGAGAGTGTCCTCAGGTCTATGTATGTCTGCTACTTAATAGGATATTTTGCCAAATGGTCGGGGTCAGTGCACAAGACGCAGGCACCCAAAGAAAGAAGTTAGTTTATATTTACTGATGTATTAAATTATGAGAACAAGTGCAGAAACAAACAAAAAAACTGAAGTGCAATAGCAAAGTCAAAGCAAAACACAGCCACTTATTTGTTACTTATACATGCAATGATAGCATGTAAGAAAGATGTGTCGCCAAATGCCGTAATGCTTCAACTTTGGATCTGTGGTCGCAGGGGAGCCCTGGTTGTTATGAGGTCCTGGAGAACCCTTCCTGCCAGTTGGAAAATCCTACACGGTGCATCCTCTTGTAGGTGAGGTGCATAAAGATCGCCAGAAAGGGTCCAGCTTTTCTAGTATAGGATTGATGCTAGTGCGAAGGACTTGTGCTTTTCTTAACGTGGAAACATCTGGTCTTATGCCCCCTAAGGACTGAAACCAGGGCCTGGCTGGGGCCCTGTCGCAATGAGGGATGAGGAGACTGATGCAAACAAGATTCCATTTATTGAAGAGAGTTACCAACATTATATAGTCTTAGGTATCTGCTGACACAATGTGTTACTACCTGATTGGTTTATTCTTATCAGCATGTCTTTAGCCTATCGGTAATGCTATTACCATTCCTTATCCGGAGATCTTTGTGCTTATCAGACTGTTTGTATTCTTGTCTCGCAACTCCTTGGCTCCTTCCTCCTGGAGGTCTCGTGCTGCTCTACACGGTCACTGCCCATGGTTTGTGTTGCCATTGTTCCATGGTCAGCAGTTGTTCTGTGCTAATGATGCGTGACTCCACATCTCTCCCTTTCTGTTGTACTACAAAAATCTTTGTCATAGCTCTATCAATCATTTTCTGAATACATTGAAAGATACAAGGTAATAGCAAAAGCATTATTAAAACAACAATGCATACATAACAAAAAGCTTTTACAAGGCTTCGAATCCATCCTGTCAAACCCCATCCCGAAAAGAGTTTATCTAGCCAGTCCCAATTGTCTTCCATTCGCAACTTTGTAACTCCATCACGTATCCGCTGTATGCTGGCATGTATTGATTCGGAGTGGTCAGACAGGTTCATGCAGCACATCCCTTCAAAGTCTTCACAGCCATGTCCTTGGGCTCAAAGTAAACAATCTAAAGCAGCACGATTTTGTAATGTAGCATGCCGAACACTATCCACATCCATCAACAAACCTTATAATGCTGTGCTAGTAGCATTACTTTGTTTTGCAAGCCAACATCCTAGTTTGTTTAAAGTACCTAATGCTTTACTTGAAACCGCACCTGGCATAAATAATGACGCAGCCACAATTTCACCTGTATTCCAAAAGTTTACATTGTGAAGTAAATGCATGCGCGATTTGTTTAGCTCTTAATTTAGAAAGGGATTGATATTTTTTACGCCATTGAAGTATAGTGGTATCATCAGGGGTGAGCATTGTCAGTCTCCCGATAGTGCATGGCCCCCCTTTTATATGTGAAGGAATGGTAGGCCATGCTCTATCACCACAGATCAAAAACATGCCAGGAGGTAAACTCAAATGTTTGTTAGACAATTTAGATTTTTTTGGCGTAGTATAATTACACCACGCAGATGTATTTTTAAAGATTACATGCATTGGTGATACATCCCATGCTTTAGATTTATTTTGTCCATCATAATTGAATGTAAGACAATAGTCCATTTTTATTGATCCTAATAGTTCTAATTCCTGTGGTTCCAGGGTTGCTTGGGGCAAATAGGGGGTCCACCCATCCCAATTATCCACACAACCCTTATCTTTTGGAATGATCTGTGGTGATGCCTGCGGGATTGGCCATTGATCTAAGGGAACACCCACCAGACGTAGAAAATGGGTTTTGCGGTGTGGCTGTGGCTAAGCAAAGTGATTGCAAACCTGTAATATTTGCCAATGTGATCCAAACAT
Source organism: Florisuga fusca (assembly GCA_038090715.1). Taxonomy (NCBI): domain Eukaryota; kingdom Metazoa; phylum Chordata; class Aves; order Apodiformes; family Trochilidae; genus Florisuga; species Florisuga fusca. The sequence goes on from JAAWXA010000037.1 coordinate 23,200, forward strand.
TTTCCTTAGATAATGCGAAAATATCAACTCCCAATCTAATGTCCCATACAAATGAAATCAATACAATAAGATGTTGCATAATGTCGCTGGTCCTGCAAAAGTTATTCCAAAGATTCCTTTCTATAAGGGCATATGTTCCTCACTGGATACCATTTAGGTCCTGCTTCTGTGGAGACACAAGCATAACCCCTTCCCCAAGTGAGTAAAGGAAATGGACCTTCTACTTTCCCAGACTCCAGATTGCATACTAGTACTGGGGGCTTTTCCTGGAATTCAAAAAGATGATTACTTGTAAAATGTTTTGTAATCGGTGGGGAGTTTTCTGAGAAGCAGTTCAAAAAATTAAAAGTATATACTGCTTTTTGTAGCCTTTCTACTGGTGTAGTTATCATTCCTCCTCCCCCTTTCTGTTTTGCAAGAAGGGCTTTAAGTGTTTGGTGTGAACGTTCAACAATAGATTGACCTGTTGGAGAATGCGGGATACCAGCAACATGGCGTATTCCCCATTCTGCAAAAAAGGTTTTTAACAGCTGAGAAGAATAAGCAGGGCCATTATCTGTTTTAATTGTTTGAGGCACTCCCAAGGATGCAAACGCCTTCAGGAAGTGTTTTTTAGCATCCTTGGCTTTCTCTCCTGTATGACATGAGGCAAAAATAGCTCCTGAAAAAGTATCAATAGAAGAGTGTATGTATTTAAGATGGCCAAACTCAGGAATATGAGTTACATCTGTCTGCCAAACCTCAAGGCTAGGGTTAATTCCTCCTGCTAAAGGCTGTGATGCAAAATGCTGACAGTCCAGACAAGCCAATATCAGCTGCCTGCTGGGCAGTTAAGTTAAATTGCTGTAGGAGCCCTTTAGCATTTGTGTGAAAAAACATGTGACTCAAACGAGCCTGCTCAAAGTGATTTGGGAGAGGAAGAACTGGCATTGTCAAAAGATCAGCCGTTCTGTTTCCTTCAGCAACAAAGCCTGGAAGGGCTGTATGGGATCTGATATGCATCACAAAGAAGGCGTGCTGCCATTTGTTAATGAGTGCAATTAGTGTTCTGAGCAAATTATGTAAATGTGAGTTAGAGATGTCCTTAAGTGCAGAGGCTTCGACTGGAATAACAATACCTGCCACATATGCAGAGTCTGTAATGAGGTTAAAGGGTTGATCACAAAAAAGGGAAAACACTTTGGTTACAGCAGCTAATTCAACTATCTGAGGAGAACCTGGGTGAAAGGTGATATCTGAGGGCCAATTTTGGGTTTCAGAGTCTGTCCATACAATCACAGCTTTGTGAGCGGCTCCTGAGCCATCTGTAAAAAGGGTTATAGCTTGTAAAGGTACTTCGCTTCTTTTCGGGACTTCTGCAAGAGAAAAGGATAAATGAAAAAGCTTATGCGGAGGAAAGTGATTTGAAAATTGCCCTGTGAAGTCCTGTACCGCAATCTGAAAAGGGAGTGAATTCTGTAAAAAAAGGAAAGATTAGAGTCAGTAACAGGCATATAAATTGCAGAAAAGGACCTGCTGGAGAGGGTTAACAGTCGCTCTCTGGCTTTCATAATAATTTGAGAAAACATCTCCGGTCGCTGTAAGATGGTTTTAGAGGATTGGCTAGGTAAAAAAATCCTTTCTAAAATCAACAAGGGATCTATCAGTGTAACGTCCCATTGAAAGATCGTACCAGAATACTTTACGCCGTCCTCTAAAATTATTAACTGAAGAGGTAAATCAGGGTCCCATCGGGAGGCTTGTCTCTGGGTAATAGCTTTACAAACAGTTTTTAATGCTGGGGGGTGTTAAGCATCTAGGTCCAAGTAAGTGCGTGATCAGCAGTTGTTCTGTGCTAATGACGCATGACTCCACAGGGCTCAAGTCACAGATCGTAGGGCTGTGTAAACTATCTCCCTTAGACATCTTACTGGTGGTTACCTAAAATATCTGCCTGGACGACTAAGCATATTGGCTGCTTTTGCTTTCTCTTATGGTTTAAAAAAAATTTCTCAGAATGGGGAGGGTAAGGTACTGTTTTCACAAGCCTTTTTCTTCCTATATACTTAGCTGATCTCCCAGTAAACCAAATGTGCTCTGTCTCAGGCTGAGTTAATAGAGCCAAGGTTTTTTCCAAACCTCATTCAAGATTAATTTTTGACAGCAAAATCAGGGTTTAGTTCTTGATTACTCATGGGGGGCAGTGGCTAGCTGCTAGTGGAGGAAGGCCACATCATAGACTCTATCTTGAATATATTTGATCCATTGCATGGTAAGAATTATGGCAGGCAGAGATGCTTTATGTCCTATTGTGAGTTGTTCTAGTTCTAGAGCAGCCCAACATCCTGCTAATAACTCTCAAAGTGTAGTTGGTTTCTGCTTCTGGTAATTTTTTCCCCTGGGCTCCAAGTTCTGTGCAACGCATTTACAGATCCAAAACCTTTTGTAAAGTCTTTTCTGTTAATTCCAAATCAGCCTGCTGTTCATCAAACTGATATATTTTCCCTTGTTACCTTACATAACAGGATTAAGACTGGTCCTACGTGTCACATGTGCTGTCTCCCAAAACAAAACACTTCAATGCATGACAAGAATGGAACACCACAGTGCACAGTTCCACGCACTAAATATAAGCCGGTACAAAACCATTGACCGGCAGCCGGCCCTTTTTTTAGCAAAAAACTACAAATGAGGCGCCGGAAGTCGGCCATCTTGTTACAGGAAGTCGGCCATCTTCTTTTAGAAAAAACTACAAATGAGGCGCCGGAAATCGGCCATCTTGTTACCGGAAGTCGGCCATCTTTTTTGCGAAAAACTACAAATGAGGCGCCGGAAGTCGGCCATCTTGTTACCGGAAGTCGGCCATCTTCTTTTAGAAAAAACTACAAATGAGGCGCCGGAAGTCGGCCATCTTGTTACCGGAAGTCGGCCATCTTTTTTTCGAAAAAACTACAAATGAGGCGCCGGAAGTCGGCCGTCTTGATAGAGGAAGTCGGCCATCTTCTTTAGAAGAAACTGCAAATGATGCGCCGGAAGCCGACCATCTTGTTACAGGAAGTCGGCCATCTTCTTTTAGAGGCCATCTTCTTTAGAAGAAACTACAAATGAGGCGCCGGAAGTCGACCATTTTATTACAGGAAGTCAGCCATCTTTTTTGCGAAAAACTACAAATGAGGCGCCGGAAGTCGGCCATCTTGTTAAAGGAAGTCGGCCATCTTTTTTTGCGAAAAACTACAAACGAGTCTCCGGCGGTCGTACAAACTAAAATTTTAAAGCTTTAGAATCTCTTTCTTCTCCATTAACCCCCAATGGACCCTCATCGTAGAAGCATACCCTCCGGAAAAGCAGAGACTCCCTTCATTTTTGCCATAACTTCTCAATTTTTTTCTTACTTCACAGATTCAGTCATGTTGACTCAAAGAGCATGTGATTCAGCCCTTCTAGGTAATGCTACGGCTTCTATGTCAACACTTTCTACAGTGGGAAAATTCACCCCTTCCCCTAATAGACCATTCCAATGTTTTAGTGTCCCCATGGTGAAAAATGTACTTATGCCCAAGCAGAATTTCCCCATTACCTCTTATCCATTAAGCCCTTCCTTACCTTGGTGCTGGAGGACCTAAAGAGAAAACTGAGCAGCTGACTGACTGTCTGCTTCTGGCTACAGGAGGACAAAAAGATAGCTGAGTAATGGGGGACATCTGGTTGCTGAAGCTCCAGAGTGCTGTTTCCAGTTGCTGGAGGACTAGTGTCTGTCAGCAAGCCAGCAATCATTTACATACCCATTTACACATATATCTGCTTAGACCTATAGCTCACCTTTTTGATACACTCACACAGACTCCCTGGAGCAAAATGTCCTCAGTCCCTCCTGGCCCCTGACTCCCTCCTCACCTTTACCCCAGACACCCTGACAGCCTTCACAGCCCTTTACCCGTACCCCCTGTAACTCCGGTGCTTAAAACACAGGTATAAAGACTATTAGGCAGGATTTGTCATTACATTTGTAACATCAAAGCAACCCTCTTGCTGGGTGCAGAAAAAGCTCCCATCCTTCCTTACTCCACTGCTGGGGTAGAAAACCCTGTATTGCTGCCCCTACTTGTATCAGAAGAGATGCCTACACCCACCCTGCAGCATTAGCAGCCCTGCATTCTGCTTGGACAACAAATCTGAAAGGAAAAAAACCCTGAAAGCAAAAAAATGAATTCATCATCTGCTCATGAGGTGTGCACATGTTTATACATATCCTATTTAAATATATAGGCAAGTATTTCACTTTCTTTCTGCATTCATGTAATTTATACAATTGTTAACTGATACCGTTACATTTTCTATCTCCAAGAAAGGGATAATTTGATCGGAAATTTGTATTACACAACTGGGAGGGATAGCTGCCCAAAGCAGATGCTACCAAAGCACCAGGGAAACACCCTACTTCAAGAGAGACAGAAACAAAGTACTTCAGAGCACTCCATCAAAACATCAGCAAAAGATACCTGCAGCATCCATCTGTCTCTCTGTTTAAAGATTTTAGAACAAATAATTAACTAGGTAATATATGAGCTCTAAGGTATTATGGGGCTGTTACAGTCTACACAATGCAGTTGTCACGGTTTAACGCTGGCCCAGCAATTAAACCAAATAACAGATGCTCTCTATTAATCCCTCTCCCTGATAAAGAAAGTAGAATAAGGGAGAAAGACTGATGGGTTGGAAACTAAACCACACAACTTTAATGAAACAGTAACGATAAAATTGAAAAATTACTAAATATATACAAATATACAGGAAAATTGATACCACGTTCCTTCCCCCTTTCCCCCAATAACTCTCACATCACCACCAAGGCTGCAGGACAGCCCTGGGAAAGTCCAGGCTGGACTCCTGGAGTCAGCAGCAGTTGGGAGCTGGAGGCAGGAACACACAGATACAGGCTGGCACAGATCAGAACCACAGGCAGATGGACAGAATTCTCACAGGATGACGAAGCGAACAGGGACAGGCAAAGAAGGGGAAGCAGGAAGGGGTTTGACCCTCTTGATCCCTCAAATTTATACCGAGTGTGACATGTATAGGATGGAATACCCTGTTTGGTCAATTTTAGCCATCTATCTTGTCTGTTACTCCCTAAAGGAGGGCTGCAGGTGTGACCTCTTCACTCCTTCTCTCCTTCCAGAGAAGAAAATGTTCCTCAGAACTGAGCAGTGTCCTTGATTCTGCACACCAGTCTCTAGCAGTAACTATAAACATTGAGCGTTATCAGTCCCAGAAGCAGACACTGTCTGAGAAACATGCTGTTAATTTCAGCAAGTGCAGCTACTTACGAGAGACATAGCTGAAAGCAAAAGTACAAGACAGAAAATCACCTTTATCCTGGCCCAAACCAGGACAGCAGTTTGTACTTCATATAACTAAGTTTGGCTTTGTTACATTTATGATACAAAAATCAGAGAGATAACTCTTCGGCTTTAATTTTTGAAGGATGATGGAGAGAAGGGAGGGTAAAACCACAGGAGTCAAACAAATCCCCAGTGCTGCATTATATGAGGTTACCAAAAAGGACTCTGATTTGTTAATACTTCTTTCTGTACCAAAACGTGCAGAGGAATGCATTTTCATCATCTCAACTGCCGCAATCAGAAACCACAAAAACAGAAACACTATCAACTTGAGAAAGCTGTGCTGTGCTTCCATCTTGAGAACGACTTTCTCCTTTCTTTGAAGGAGGTAAGAGTCTTGTTGCTGGTGACTTCCACAGACTCTTTTGGGATCTGCTCTGATGGGGAGTTTCCAAAATGCAACATCTTTGAATTAGAAGCATTTCCGTTTTGGATCCTCTCTCCCCAGCTGATATCAATATTCACACTGTAGGGCAGCTGTTCCTGGTCTCCCAGCTTAGCTTGCAACAGTCCAGAGATCAGAATCCTTCATCGAGAAAAGGCACATCAGGTAACTGGTATATTCCTGAGACAACCAGGCTCGTTTTCATCTTCCACAAAACTGCTCTTTGGGCGCACTGGTCACACACCTCACCCAGTCACCTTCAGGGCAGCTATCCTACTTTGCTTACTCCTTCCACCTTCAAAACAAATTTAACACAGAATGCAATCAGACAGCGACTAAAAGCACAATCCCTCCAATACTAGACACTGACTAATTTTGTGATCCCACTCTGCTCCTTCTTTTCTTCTTAAAAGTACATCTTTTTCATTTCCATCTGAAAGACAGTATTACACAAGTCACTGAAATCCTGGGCAACAGCTGGACAATTCTAGATATCTCCATCCGATTTAGGAACCCCATCTAGAGTACTACTACCTCATGCAAATAACAAACAAACACAGCCCCAAAACATTAAGCCCTGGCACATACACTTAAATGACTCTGAGGGTCAATCTTCTGCACTACACAGGGAAAAAGGTTCCCATGAGGGTCCCATATGCTTCACTGAACACCACCAAAGCAGCTGCCAACCCAGCATGACCATGGCTGTTCCACCTAAGATGACTGCATGGCCTATGGCCTACAAACTCCAGGCACATAAATATCATTGGAGACCCTTATGGCTCTTTCAATATGCCCCAACTCTACACGCTGGACAGCGGAGCTGCAGACAGAACAGACAAACACACACCAACCCAGGACACACCACTGCAAATGACAAGATTCAACAGTAAGAGAAAATCCTCAGCAAGAAGTATTACACAAGGCTACAAGAAGTTGGCCAAGAAAACCTACAAGGATGCAATGGTGAGGGCAAGGAGGCTCCATAGTGGCGTCTAGAGTGTCATAGCACAGGGCCTGTTACAAGAACTCCTGTTCAAACTGACATGACAGATGTGCAAGAACACTTGCATCAAGACCTAAGAGAGAACAAGTTGCAGATTGCAAAAATTCATAATCAGACATGCCAATTCAGTCATGAAGAATACAAAAAAAGATGCCCATAGAGAAACCTACAATATGCAAGAAAAGCAACATCCAGCTGGCACTATGATGATGATGATTAAAGGTGGTCTAGACACTGTAAATGATGTTAAATATGACCAATTTGCTCCGTAACGACAAACAAGACATAGAGGCCTGAGGAAGCTTTAAGACCCCAAACAAAGACACAATTCCACTCGAGGCTCAGCCTCACAAACCACACTGGCATCAAGACTCAATGTCGAGAGAACACCGAGCAAGATGAATATCTACGGCATCCAAGATTGTTTGGCAAGAAGACCTACAGCAATGCAGCTGCAAAACGAGGGGCTGAACAAGGGATGCCAAAGAACTCGGGCTTCAAGACCTGAGGACGCAAGGATGCGGAGAAAAAAGGCCCACTCTGGGAAAATCCATGACCAGAGATGATGCTGATGCAGTTGGCGACAATGTTTCAGAAGATGACCAGCAGGAAACTTCCCAGATGAAAGACCTATCAACGCTTCAAATTCGTCACACAAGAAACAGATGCTGCTGACTAGCACTGTGCTGAGGAGTAAAGGCCGGCCAGGGATGATGCCCAAAATGCAGGACTTGCTCCGAGAGGACATCAAGGCCTAAGGAAGCTCTAAGACAAAGACATACGACACAAACTACACACCACCACACACCAAGGCTGGAGCTGGCCTGCCCACGCTGGCATCGCGTTAGAAATTAACCCGCTTCCTTCACCTGACCCAAGGAGGCTGCTCCCAGACTGCCCTCTCCCCTGCACTGACTTCAAAACCCCTTCCGCAACTCCCACCCTTGTCCCCTCTAGGCCATTGGTCCCTCAACTCATCTTTCAGAGGACTGGTGCTCCAAAGCCATGGTGAGCCAGGAAAAGAAACAGGAGAGGCACAGGATGATCCTCAACTTGCAAGGATCCCTTTTGACACCTGCATTAAAAATAATAATAATAATAATAATAATAATAATAATAATAATAATAATAATCACACCACAAAACCAAAACAAACAAAAAAACCTCACACACATAACCACAACACCAAAACACCTACACCAAGATATCCAGCAGTAAGTCAAACATCGGCCAGCCCCATTCTCTTATAAATGACCCAGCTTCACAGAAGAGACCTGTGGTATCCCGCTCAACCATGCTTTCCAGAGCTGGATGCTGTAGGTGTCGTTATTCAGGGCACCTAAAAGGCACAAAACTACTGTTGAGCTTGAGAGAAGACACTAGGTCCACGAGCCCTGCACTACCACCTCACCTCCAATGCTCATTCAATTCCTGGAACTTGCTAGCATCATGCCAGCAAGGGACAGGCTCCCATCAACCACCCAAACAGGATTGCTTCTGGACAGCCCACCCCCCTACAGTCAATTTGAAACCCGACCCTGCTATTCTTAACCTTGACCCCTCTACACAGACCCTCCCCAACCATCGTACCCTTTCATTAACCTTTCAAACGGCTGGAGCTTTGAACACCAGACAGAAAAGTAACCCGCTTTTCTGGCTGACGGGAATCTTCCCAACACCACCAAGTTCCTCCATCTGCAATAACAAACGGCAGTGCCATCAGAAATAGGACATCAGCTAACTACCAACCTCTTCCACAAGCTCCTCATAACCCCGATCTTGCCCTGCTCACCTTCTCCTTCCGCACACATCATGGCCACCATCGCTTCTGGCACCTGAAATACCAGGAGGCACAAAATTACTGTTCTGCTTGTGAGAGCGATCCTTCTCATTACCATCCCGTCTCACCTCCAGCGCTCTTCCGGCTCCAAAGGTTGGATGCGCAGCACCTGTAAAAACAAAGGGAAACTCTTAACCGAGTTGATGTAAAATCTCTGGATGAGCCAGCCCGCAACCATCTCACCTTCTGCAACCGCTCCTCAATGCGTGGCTTTGCGTGGCACCTGCAAAAGTCAAAGGAAAAGCACATGCCGAGATATTGCTTTAAACAACAGGCAGCCCACTGTGACGTCCACCTCCTGCTCGCTCCTTTACCTTGACCCCTCACCCATCTGACTGCCATCCTTGCGGGGTGCCAAAATGAGGTTGGGAGGGCACCTGGAAAACACAAAAAACAGGGGAGGCCAATGCCTTCAACAGCAATACAATACCTGAGAAATAACTGCTCCTGCAGCCCACCAGCCTTTGCTCTATGGAATGCTGCTCAACACATGGACAATTGCGCTAAGACTCTTCCAAGGGCCCTTGACCCCACAGTGTGAGCAGGGCAGCTCCAAACCAAACTCTCAGTGCTGAGGCCAACCCAATACACAACGCTGCAAACCACAAGACTCGACCTCAAGAGGAAACTCTCAGGACGATGAATGATTCCAGGATCCAAGACAGCTGGGCTAGAAGACATACAGGGATGCAACAGTGACACATGGAGGCTCCATTGTGGCCCCAAGAGTGTCGAAGAACACCACTTTTACAAGAAGCTACTTTCTAAGTTTAGATAACAGGAAAATGAGAAGACCTAAGGATACAGGGAACAAGTCCCAGTCTAAGAAAACCCAAAATTAGATATGATGACGTGGTTAGGAAGAACATGTCAGAAAACCACCTTTGAGAAAGCTACAATACACAAGACTGTTCCATGTTGTGAATCTGTTATGCAAGGCAACACATCACTGAATGTGTTGATAAAGTGTTTCAGAGCCTAAGGATACAGGGAACCAATCCCAGTCTAAGAACATCCACCATTACAGATGATGACATAGTTAGGAAGAACATGTCAGAAGTCAACCTTTGAGAATGCTACAACACACAAGACTGTGCCATGTCGTGAATCTGTTATGCAAGACAATGCATCACTGAATATGTTGATAAGGTGTTTCAGAGCCTAGGGACGGTGCCCAAGGTGCAAGACTTGCTCTGTGAGCACATCGAGGACATCAAGGCCATAGAAAGCTCTAAGACAACGACGACAAACAGCAGAAACTACGCACCAACACACACAAAGGCTGGAGCTACCCTGCCCGTGTTCGCATCGTGTTGGAATCTAACCTGGTCCCTTCACCTGAGCAAAGAGGGCTGGCTCCTGAACAGCCCTCTCATCTACACTAACTTCCAAACCCTCCCTGCAATTCTCAACTTTTCCCCTCCTTGCCCAGCCCTTCCCCACACCTGGTTCCCCTTACTCTTCAGAGGGCTGGGCATCTGAAGCCATGGTCAACAAAGCAAGCCACACCAGGGGGCTACGATGTTCCTGTAGCCACAGGGTTCCTCTTCATCATGTGCCATGAAAAATGCCAACCAACAGTACCACCAGGAAGTACCATAACAGCACACACTAACCTCTTTCAGAACTCTGAACTCCTCCAAAGAGCCCCCGGGGTGCTCCACTTACCCTCTCATTCCAGAGTTGAACTCTGCCACTGTTACCACTTAGCAAACCAAAAAATATCAAGACAGAGCAAACAACCACCGCACCAACCAAAAGCCCCCAGCCCTGCTCCTCTTACCTGGTAGAGCTCCAAGCACAGCACAACCCCCAAGCAGACTGAGCCCCTCACTAGAGGTGGAAGCCTATATACCCTGGGCCCCGCCCCACTGCCCTTCCCACAGTCCTTTGGGAAAGTCCCCTCATCAACCTGACTGGCCACACCTAGGCTACACCACTCAAAGGTTTTAGAACAAACAACTGACATCCTGTTAGACCTGGCTTCTAACCTCAGGTGACAGTAAAGGTTTCCTGGTTTTTTACCCCTTTCCTTCACGCTGAGTTCATTCACTGACTAACTAAAACAGGGGAATGGGTGAAAATAAGGACACACATCAGAGGCCAGGACTCCTGGGAGAAACTGGTGTGAAATTGGGTTCTAAGTGCTCAGCTGGGTATTTTAAGCTGCTCAGCAAAGACGGGACTCTATCCCAGTGGCAACCAAAGTGATTTTGCCTCAGCCCCTTCATTCAACCTCAACAGTGTTTTCACTGCCGAGAGCATGCTAGGTCTGAACATCTGATAGAAAATTTTTTTTTTTTTTTCAAGTAAAGCTCTATTAGCCTTCAACATAAAGGATTTTATCTATAATTTTTAAATAATAAATACCTGGGGGGGGGCGTTCCTACTAGATTTAAATTAAAACATTTTCAGAAAGCATGGAGCCAAGCACCTGCTACCACCAGAAGAAAACAGAATCCCTCCTACTAGCAGATTCCCGGTTTCTACGCAGACCTTCAGTTCTTGAGAGCCCAAGAGCCATGTGCAGCCTTGTTGTCCCCTTCCTGACAATCCTTTTCAAGTAACATATGCAACAAGGCAGAACCAGCTGTGATAAGGAAGGAGATAAAGAAGTGGAGAAAACAGCTAAAGCAAATGTTTTGTGTGATGAGAAACCCATCTTGTGAACAAAAAAACAAAACAAACAAACAAAAAAGTTTTATATAAAAGACTTAAGCACATACCTCCCATCCATCTTTGCAGGCTTCTGAAACAAAGGAAAAAACAGAGTGGTCTGGCTGCCAAGGTTTCAACGTTTTGCCCCGATGAGGTTCTTTGACTGACCAGCATCCACTCGGTACAACGGCAGATATGCCTCCGAGACCGAAACTGAAGACCCTCGGGGAGGAAGTGGAGGGAGTGGGGGAGGTGAAGGGGTGGGGGGCGAAAGAAAAACAACCTGTAAAATTCTATCGCAACCAAATCTTAAGAAGAAATCACGAAATCTCTGCCCCCGTTTCCGACCCCTGAGCCAGCCAGACTCTGACTAGGTTTGAATGGAGCCCCTCTGCACTCTTCACGGGTGATGCCTAGGGGTGGAGGGGGAGAGCCGCCCGGTCCAGCCTTTGTTTCTCCGGCGGCACCGTCCCTGCAAAACACACGCACCCTCCTGTACGCTACCGCCCCGGGAAGCAGGGGCCCTTCCACTCCCCCTCCCAACTCTACGCAGCCGCTCCTGCCCCCAAGGAACCGGCGAGCAGAAGGCGGGAACAGGACGGGGCTACCCCTGACACCCGAACCGCCCCCCAGCCCCGGAACTCCCCGGAGGGCCCGGGACAGCACTCGGGAACAGCTCACAGCAGCCCCGCGCCTCCTCCCCCCACTCACCGTCCCCGCCGCTTCTGCCCCTCTCCTCGCCTCAGAGGCGGGAGGCGAGAGGGAGCGACCAGAGGCGGCGCCCACCCGCCGGGCTGCGGCTCCGTGCTCTGCCCGCCGGCAGCGGCAGCTCCATACGGGGCGAAACCATACCCCGCAGCGCCGCCATGACTCCGGAAGCACAGTTGTATCACGTGGCCGGAAGTTACGGCTACCGGATTTCCGGAATCGGTGATGCGCAGGCGCCGTTGCAGCAAGCGGCGCTCTGAACGCTGAGAAATTGAAATGGAAGGAAAATAGACAAATAAAAAGTAAAATAAAGGACCAAGGACCCAGGCGTCCGGGGAAGGGCATCCAAGAGGTCGGGAACCCAGGTCCCTCTCTGTGACCAGGGGCCTCCCTGTCCCCACTCACCTGCTCCTGCCCTGCCCACTGCCGGCCCGGGGACACAGCAGCTACCCCACTACCATCATCGTCCCCAGTTTTTTTACAACTTTTACAGCTGCCTCCAGGATCCATGGTGTCTAGTATTACCCTCTCTTTCACGTCCACGCGGAGATTAAGAGCTGACTCATTCACAGAGCAGCAGAGGTGCAGCTAGATCCTATTCTCTCAAACGTGTCCCTCCCTGGAAAAGGGTCTTGACTGCGTTCAAGAAACTTGATTCAAGGATCAACAAAATGGGGATGTAGAGGTAGAAAGAAACTTAAAAGTGATGGAGTACAAAAAACAGGCAATAATTTAAAAACCATGAACGCAGAATCTGATAGGAAACAGTGGTGCCCTCTGCTAGCCACTAGTGCTCACCAAGCCACTCCTGGCCCTCCTCAGCAAGACAGGAGCAGAAAATACAACAGAAAAGATTGTGGTGCAAGGTAAGAACAATTGCATCATTCACCAATTATGCTGACAAAATAGACTTGACTTTAATTTACTGTCAATCAAAATCAGAGTAGGATAAGGAGAAATAAGCACAAATTAAACACTCCCAAGTGTCTCTGTTTTTTTCTTGGGCTCATCTTTTACCCCACTTCTCTGACTCCTTCTGCCAAGCAACACAGGGAGACATGAGAACAGGGGTCACAGTCAGTTCATCCCAACTGTCTGCTGCTCTTTCCTCCTCACCTTTTTTTTCTCCAGCATGGAGTCCCTCCCACAGGGCAACAGGTGCCGCCGGAACACCTGCTCTAGTATGGGCTACCCACAGGATCACAGCTTCCTTCAGGCACATTTGTGGGGTCAGGATTCACAGGCTGCATGTGGGATCTGTCCCACCATGGACCTCCATGGGGACAACCTGTATCACCATGGTCTTCATTACAGGCTGCAGGGGATCTCTGCTCCTGTGCCTGGAGCACCTCCTCCCTCCTCCCCCCTCTTGTACTGATTTTGGTATTCACAGGGCTGTTTCCCACTCACATTTTCTCTACCATGACTTCTGCAGAGCAGTTTTTAGTCACCACAGAGGCGCTACCAATAGTGCTGATTGGCTCAGCATTGACCAGCAGCCAATCCATCTGGGAGCTCAACCTGTCTGTGTACAACACAGAGGCAACTCTTCATGTCTCCTCACAGAATCCAACCCTGAACTGTGTCACAGATAATGAAACCTTTCCACCGTGCTCACCCAGTGTGGAGTCCACTGCGCCTGGGCCCCACCTGTGGTGTTTGTGGCTTCTACTGCACTCAGTTCACACAAAATCCAAGGGGACAAGTCATTTTTTACTTAGATGCAAGTTACAAATTCTACCAAGAAATAAAGAGGATTTTATAATATAGCTATCTCCCATGGTAAAGGAGTAAGCAAAGCTAAACACAAGTAAATTATAAAATATATAGAATTAAGTACTGAGATTGGATCTTTTTAATGTAGCTTTTCCTTTTATTAAAAAAAAAAAAATCCATGGTTCCATATTGTTTTATAGCTAAAACAGAATCACAGAATTGTTTTGGTATGAAAAGACCTTGAAGATCATCCAGCCCAACTGTTCTCCCATCACTGCCAAGTCCACCACTAACCCATGGCCCTCAGTACCACATTTTCACGGCTCAGAAACCCCTGCAGGCCCCACCTGGGCTAGGGCCTGACAACTCTTACCAGGGAGAAATTTTTCCAACCCAAATTTCCCCTGGCACAACCTGAGGCCATTTCCTTTTGTTCTATCGATTGTTAGTTGGTAGAAGTTTTAGCACCCACCTCACTCCCTCTCTTCCTAAGACTTATGCTTCAGACCCTTCACCCAAGTCATTTAACAACTGACCTATGAATAATTTTAAAATTGTAACTAAGAGATATGTCCCTTTTTAAAAAATACTAAGGAAAAAACTAGGGGAGAGAGCTGGAGCAACCGATGATTTTAAAGGAAAGATTTAATTCTTTTTAAAGAGTCTCTGCATTTTTATTGGATACAGCAGAACACCCAGCACCAACACCATGGTTAAGAAAAAAAAAAAAAAAAAATCAACAACAATGCCATAAAAGGAGCAGGGATTTGGGTATAGCTAGAAAAAATTTAAGTTTTTAAAAGCTAACCTAGTTAAGATAGACATCTTCCTTTGACAACTCTGCAGGTAGAGCCTAACATTCATTGCACCAGATACAGATATATATATAAAGAACATTGCTCTGAACTGGAAAAAAACCCCTTATTTTTACATTTCAAATGCTTTGCAAGCAACATTAAAAGTTAACGTCTCAATAATTTTTTTACATTTCCCTCCCCTTCCCCAAAAGGCTCTTTTCATCTATAAGCACTAGTAAATTCCACACTCCCTCTATTTGAGGAGACATCTGTAAATTACTACAGTGTGATAAAAAGAAAAAAATTAAGAAAAATGAGACACTGAAGCTGTTCTATGTGGCTATAGTATATAATCACCAACAGTCCAGCTACCATTATGACAGTTCCTGATTCCCCAGACCATACTAGTTCTTTCCTGGCAACCAGCCCTCGCCAAGCTTGCAAATAAATGGGTAACCTGGACCTTGACCATTTCTTATTTTGGTCATTGCTGTTAGAGAATAATTGGAGTGTGAATACAAACTTCCTGAAAGCCAGGAAGAGTCACAAAGGCAAAGCGACTGCTGTGCAGTCTCTCTCCTCACACAGGCAACAATAACTCAAGCCTCATGCAGCACACAATTAGACAAATAAAGCATCCAGATGCCCTAAGCATACTCCAATATTAGTTTAATCCCCAGCGCCATATAAAAATACATTCTAAATTAACTGCTTTTCAGAGGACCTTCAAAGGTAGATACAGATCATAAATAATCCAACTCCCTGCAGACTCAATCAGGGTTGTCAATTCACAAGTCCTCCTTCATGATACATTTGATATATTTTAGCACAGCATGGGCATACACTGATACATAGCTATGTCATTAAAAGTTGTACGTGCAAGTATGTAATCGTCTCCCCTTTCACTGCTGGCAGAGGTCGATTACTTCCCATAAAATTTCTTATTCAGAAGAAAGATCAAAAGGTTGACATTCACTTTTGCTCTGTCGAACAACTTCATGACCGCAACACCTTCATACTGCAGCTGCAAAAGATCCTGCCAAAGAGAATACTTCTATGAGTGCAAAATCCTCAGATGGTTGGAAAGAATATACAAGGCCCTATGGTACAGCAAGATTTTGAGGAATATCTGATGACAAAGCACATGGAGTAAGACAGAGAAATGAGGGACTCAAAGATCCACTCATCCTCCATGAAAAATAAAGTTGCTCTAAGGCATTTACAATTCTAGTTATTAAAAAATAATAATTAAAAAGAATGGAAGAAATAGCAGACAATTCTAAGAATGCCAAATTTCTGGTCTAGCCATCTCCACAATTTTCATTTGCACAATAGCCATAAAGTTGTAATGCTCAGAAAGGGTCTCCTGCGTGCCTAGTTACATCGTGTACCTGTGAAACATTACAACATTCCACCGGTGTCACTTTCTAAAAATCCCAGTTGCCACAGGTGTCAGTCAGGTGGTTTATAGCACTACAGTTTAGGCAGAGAAAGAAACGGCATCTCTGACAGGACCACTGACGTTACGCCAACCGAGTCTTTTGGGTGTTCACATAGGCAGAATTTCCAGTTGGACTTTGCTCCTGTCAGTGATGCACCTGTCAGAGAAACTGAACTCCTTCTGCACATAGTTATCTCGGCAATGAGTTTCTTTCAGGAAGCCTGCTCTTGAACAATACTTATTGGAGAAGGCATTCAGGTAGTGCTTCTACTCATGTTGTGCACATTCCAAAATCCAATTCTGGTTCCTGCAGCCATCCAGCCTGGGTGATACTGGAGTACACAATCATAAAAAGCTATTTCTGATGTTTTCTGTAAAAATTCTGGCAAAGGGAACGCAAGGCTTTTGAAGTGATGCTAACTATACTTGGATGACCAACAGCAATTCCCTCATTGCTGTCCCCTCAGCAGCAAGCAGAACTTACATGTCACTATTAAATAGGACAGTTCTTACCTGATAATGTAACATAAAGGTTTCCATCTGCACCCCCATGAATTTTGCTTTTACCTCAAAATCTCCTACTTCTTCTGTTGGACTGATTTCAAATATCACGTTTTTAAACCTGTGAAATTTGAGAAATGAAAAACCACAGTTCATTACTGAACATGTAATTTCTACTGACACAGGGAAAGAACACATGGGATGAAATCTGAAGGTAAGTTGTGCTGCACGTGCACACCTCCTTTAGTGCACAAAGTACAAAATAAAATTCAAGCTGAAGAGAACTGAAAAGTGATTTCTATGCGCTGTTTCTTGGCCCTTGGGATGTCAGTCCAGTGCCAAAACAATTTCTTCATCTTTAACAGCTAAGTCTACCCACACTGTTAAATTCCAAGAACAAAACTGCAAGACAATCCGTCACAATCTCAAAGCTTCTGTTCCTCAACTTCCAGCACTTAGACTAGGTTCAGAGAAACAAGAATATAGGATACTTGGTTTCCTCTTCCCCTGAGAAGGCAATTTAACTCCAAAAGGATTTTTAAAAGATACTCACTGGTTACCTTGCAGGTCCTCAATCTCTAACAGCACTCCCTTCTCATGAAGTCGAGCTGCTGTATATTTCAGAGAAATCTTCTTACTGTTTTTGCCTTTCATCTCCCGAGGTTTCTTAGAGACCCTGAAAAAAAAAAAACAAAACAGAAAAAACCCAAACAACAACAACAAAAATCACAAGATGATCAAATGAGTAAAGAGATTCAGATAGAAAACATTCCTATTTGAGTGATGGGATAGAACTATCATAGCTAATTAACTGTAAGTAATGTAGATCATTGATGATATATTTCTACTAGTGAGTTTACCCACAAAGCACTTGTAGCTCATATCAGATCTTCAATTTTTCACTATTTACCCGTAACTCCTATGCTACAGGAGAAGAAAATAAAACTAAACAAAAATACCCAAAACATTACCACATGGTACTTCATAGAAAGCAGTACCATCTATCATTAGGCAATCCAGTGACAACTGACATGGAGAAGGCTGAGATTATTAAAAAACTTTCTTGCCTCCATTTTTATCAGCAGTTGCTCTTGCTGCATCTTGCTGAGGAAGATGACCTGTTTTTTTTTAAGGAAAATCTTAATTGTCTTGCACAACAACTGACTCTATTTAGGATAAAAAGAGGACAGTTCTTTATCAGTGCTTTCCCAGATATTTTAATTCTCTGCTCCTAGAAGGGGTGGCAGGACAGACTCACTGAACACCATGTGCATTATGGGCAATCTGCTTCATTGCCAATGGACTCTCTCCAGTCCCCTCTCCAAGAGGGACCAAAATTCTTTCAGGTCCATCTTTTTGACCTCATTTGGAGCACTGCCCACCACTCCTGAAACCCCTCTCTAGACCTACCCCTCTAGTACAGAGCTTGGGTGAGGAGCTTTGAGGAGATGGTATTATGATTGTTCCCAGCAACAACATACAAATGCTTCCTACTTCAGGCATGGCACGTCTCCAAGATACTTACTTGCCCTTGCTGGCCAGATTATCCAAGCAGGTTTTGATGTAGCTTTTGTAATAATCCACTTGTTCCCCATAAAAAGTAGCTTTGGAGTTCAAGGCACTGTATGTCTGCTGCAGCTTGACCAGCTCTGCCTTTCTTCTCTGACGGTATCTACGCTGATTTCTGATATCCTGAACCACAGGGGAAGACACACAGAGACTTAAGTCATTCAAGCTCTCCAGTTGGTTGAAGAGCACAGAATCTTTGGAACACACCATTTGATTTTGCTTAATGTTGGTTCATGCTACAAACTGGAGCTCTCAGTTGCAACTTGCTCCAGTTTAAGTGTCACCACTTTTCTGTGCAGTTTTTTGAACTAACCAACTCTACACAAAGCAATTAATTTGAACCTTCTTTTTGCTTTCTTAAACTTCTACTTGAAGTGACTAGAAGTGCTCTAAGGCATTTAGACTAGTCTAATGACTAGAATGCTCACTGACAGAAAGTGATCTAAAGGAAGACAGCAATTTTTGCCACTGTGGGGCTGGAAAGGTACCTTACACTTTAAGCACAACACAGACCTCCTCATCTTTCTTTGTTAGAGAGCTATCTTTAAGGATACATGACCCTAACATCCGAACAAAAAATATTGTGTTAAAGGTGATTTCTATCTTTTGAAGTACAATTAATTTTAAGCAGATCCTTAAAGGGGATTATTTAGTTGGATGCAGTGATCTTAGAGGTCTTTTCTAACTATGACAATTCTGTCTGTGATTCACTTTACATACATAGTATTTCCCAAATAGCTTTTTGGTAAACATGTGATATAAAACACATGGTCACCATAGCAATGTACAACAGTGTTAGATCACTTTTGCAAGTTTTTCTCAGCTCCCCCCTCTATTGTTCAGGTATGCTTGAACAGGTACATTTAAATAGCAATCACAATTTGGATGTCTTTAAGTAAATGGGCAAAACTTCCACATGTAAGTCTGTAGAGGCTTTACTTAAATTAGTGAAAAGTGGCAGAAAAAAACTCACAAATCAGGACTTCCCCACCAAGCTGTAATGCTTTTCCTTAAAACTCCCCGAGATTCTGGCAACAGAGTCATTTGAGAAAACACGAATGGCCTATAGTGGAGGACTTCACAAATGGCAAGAGGTGGAAATGCTAGGGCAATAGGTAGGCTGTATGTCTGTAAATTAGTTACAAAAAGACTTACTCCTCCTGAAAACTCATGCCAGTTTCACAACACTGAACTGTGGAAAAAACTCCACTATAATTAGTACCTTCGCAATGTCATTGATTAGTTCCTGGTATTTGTTGTTTGCATTCACTGTCCCCAGTTCCGTCAACTTCTTCAGGCCTGCCTGGATTTTTTCTTTTTTCTCTTGAAGATTTAAATTACCATCTTCCTTTACAGACACAGACTTTTTCATCTTATCAGGAGTTTTAGCATCACGAATGGCCCGTTTCTGCATAGCTCTTTGATGCTCCACTTCCTAGAAAAAGAAAAAAAATAGCGGTTTTATGAGAAGATCAGTTTTAAGGTGAAGAAAAACCCAAACCCTACCACCCCCTCTGAAAAAAAAAAACCCAAAACAAAAACCAAACAAACAAACCACACCAAACAAACACAACACCAAAACACAACCACCACCAAACCCCACACCAGACTGTCTGACCTCCAACCTAACACTGGCAAAAGAGTTTTATATTTTCCTTGGTTATTTCTCTACTGACTCCAATGAATCCATGTTTGATGAACACAATCCACATATGAGAACCATCAGAGGCCTACATGCTGTATAGAATGGTTTTCTAGATAAACAGTTTTCAACAGCTACTAGAGGAACAAGATTCACAAAACCAAATTATTTCCACTGTATTTTCTCCAGATTACTGTTACGCACTGCTCCATCATCAGTGGAGACAGCTTCACTGCAACAGAGAAATGCAGATTCCTAAATATACCCACATCTATGCAAACCATGTCATACTTGCTCTGCAGTAGCTGGAGTTCCCAGGATTTCAGTCAGTGTTTCCCCTGGCTGGAAGCGGATTACATCAACCATTAAACGTTTTGTGCTGCAAAGAAATAAAGAACGAGGAAAAACTTACAATTGAAAGACCTTCAGTACTGTTAAACTCTGTTCTGTACCAATGTTACTGGTTCACCTAAAGTCAGATTATCCTTGGACATGCACTGAGGTATTCATAGGCCTAGACTAGACCAGACCAGAACCCCAAGAAACACTTTATTTCACTGTGCTACCAGAAACTGGTTTCCTGAAAGAATCATCTAGGTAATGCATACAATTTGCTCCCTATTCCCCCCTCAGACAGGGACAACCTGACCCCACATATTCCCAGGCAGCCCCAGCACTGCAGGTAAATAGACTTCAGCACGTCAGCTCTCTACATCTCAGCAACAGAGCTCTGTTTAAAAGTAACCAGAAGTCAGTACGAGTACCAAGTCCTCCAGAACAAAGAGTCTGGCAATAATAAAATCCCTTGAATACTGTTTTACTGACATTAAGCTAGTAACACCAGTATTTTCCCAGAAGGCTCTTAGTCTTCACCTACAGTCAGGTTTGGGTACAGCAAGTGCAGTGAGCAGGGGTCTGCATCATAAACCAGAAGAATGAAGCAGCAAGAGCATCTTATTTTAAATGCTCTTTACAAATCATTCACACATAGGCAAATCCAACTGCTAGTGTCACACTCACTCAAAACTTCTTTCGGGGAGCTTTCCCTGACAGAACCACTCAAGATAGATTTTTAAAGAATGACAAATTCAACAGTGACAAAGAATTAACAGGGACAAATTTGACAGCCAGAGAAAGGGCATTGAAAGAACATGGCTAGAAATCTATTTGGATTAACAGTCACAAACTTGTTTAAATTACACTTCAAGGCTCTTTATTTTCACATGCACACTAACTGTGAAAATTCAGGTTCCTCCTCCTCTTGAAGAACATACCAGGTAGTTACCCTTCACTTACGTCAACAGAATTGTCCTTGCATCCATCTCTGCATTCTCATCACCAGGAACATCAAATTTATTAGTGAGTGTGAGAGAAACCTCAGTTTTTGCTAGCATTTCCCTGTTGGGATCATTAACATTGCCAGACCCTTCCCCTGCCAAGCAGAAAGAGTTTATATATTAAACCATATTCTTTACATTTTGACTCCCACAGCTTTGTCAGTTTTCCCTACGTAACAGACCACAGAAAAACTACAGTTTCCTGTATGGTCAAAAGGACACCTTTAAAAGCCAGGAACAACTTTTAGAAACATCATCTAATATGTTACACTTTTTCTTTACAAAACAGAGAATGCACCAGCCACAAAGGCACCAAGCAGTTACTAGTTTGTATGCCTTAAAGATGGATGTATATTCCACACGGTATCTCAGCACCTCACCCTCCAACTGAGAGTAGATGAATTGCCAAAAATACTTTATAAATAAAAATATGACCATGCTTCTATGTCTCCGTCCTCATGAGAATGAATTTTCCAAGCTAAGAACAAAGACCTTGTTGGCAACCATCTTCTATTAAACATGGTAAGCTATCCTGTCTAAAGGAAATTTTCCTGCTGTAATTGTTTCTGAACTTTCACCAGAACAATTGTTAGAATGCTTCCTCTCCCACCTCCTTTTATAAAGGGCTGCAGACAGAATAAACTGACATGTGAACTACATCGATACAATGCATGCAAGAGGAATTAAATGGGGAAGGTAGGCAAGTTCTCCTTAAACTCAAGGTATAAGGTTGCTAAGACAACACTTCTTCTGTTCTTTGCCAGGGCTTGGAAGAAAATGTGCTAACAACCATTCCTTTGAAAAGTTCCATTCTTTCTCAACAAGTGAGCTCAAGATAAGCATTTTGCTGTCAAAGCATCCCCTCCAAAAGACACTCTCCATTTGACCCCCACCCCACACACTAGATTTCACACTTCAAGCAGATGCAAGACAGAAACCATGGAAAGAGAGAAGCTTGTGTAACTTTCCGGTGTTTTCTTACATCCTGAAGCACTGAGCCACAGCTCAGATGTTTAGAAAGCTTTCACAGATTAGTAACATCAGTTCCTTCCTCCCCCTGCTAGAAGAAAGAGGATAAAATTCTTAAGATATGGGAAAAAAAGCTCTCAAGGAAGGAAAAAATGTTACTGGTCCATATGTAAAAGATCCCTATAGAGACATACATCATTCAACAAACTTGTTACCATACTCTGAGAGGAGTGTATACAGACAATAAAACACGCTCATTTAAATTAGATCACCTATTAAGGATTCAATTGTAGGAACCTCTCCGAGGTCATCCAGCAGCTCATGAATTGGATCATTGTGCTCAGGAGCAATCGCATCTTGATGGTCTAAGAGCAACTAGATGAACAGAAAGAACATTTATGTTGTTAACTGAATATCCTTTGCTAGACAGTACCTATATATTACTTGGAGTTGATATATTTTTTTGAAAAAGATTTTATTTTACTAAACTTCAAGCAGCACTATCAACATACAAAGCTATGCCATTATCACATACTCAAATACTTTCAGAAGAAACTCAGAAAAGCCACAAGCAAATTACTGAATTCTATAAGCCAACAAGCTCTTTCACACTACAAAAGACAACTTTCAGTCTTGAATTTGGTAATTCTTTGTTTCATCCAGAAGCAGAATTTTCTTCATAAGCACTGCTTATAAGGAGCAACTTTGACCAATATATACTTACAGTGTGTGTATTGATGATTTC
The DNA here is from genome assembly GCA_038090715.1 of Florisuga fusca. Classification (NCBI taxonomy): domain Eukaryota; kingdom Metazoa; phylum Chordata; class Aves; order Apodiformes; family Trochilidae; genus Florisuga; species Florisuga fusca. The sequence continues at coordinate 45,895 of JAAWXA010000037.1, forward strand.
ACCAATAGAAATATAAATAACTGGTTTAGTGAGAGTCACCAAGTCAGAATATTCATCAATATTAAATTTATCCTGCAATTCAGGAACCTCACAGGCGGTCTGAAAAAAACGTCTTCAGAAAAAAGGAGGACAAAAGAACAATCAGGATGACTCGGGAATCACATGATGTATCAACATCAATAATTCCACATTAACAATCCCAGGTATAGTCTCTCTTTAAACTACGGTAGATTACAGATTACTACAGTTTATCAGCTTTAGTCGAACACATCAGAACTAACCTGATAAGTTCTATTATTGACATCAGCTCATTTTTCAGCATTCACAGGACTGGTACACGGCTCTGGTAACCTAGTTCACATCGTGTAATGCCCTCCACTGCAGTAACACCCCTTGCTCCCTCTTACAAAACACAATATATATCACCACAATTCTTGAATAAAGCTTACTTCAATGATATGAACAGCTAAATGCCATCCTGCTTTATTCTTGAGAACTACTAAGTTTTCATTTACACCAAGGGTTTAGATGAGAGAGAAAAATGTATTCTAGTTGTCCAAATCCAAAGTGTCACAATAAGGGTGTGCAAAAGCAACCTTTACGATGGAAACTACTGAGTCACAAAGATACTTGATTTCACAATCTCATGAGCATGTCATGTACTGTTCACAAACTACAGGTACAGTTCTATCTCACAGTCGCTGATGCTCATGGCAGCCTAGGGTGCCAACTCTTATTTTCAACAGGCAGCACATTTGAGAAAGACAGAATTTATCGTATTTAAAATTTATTACTGATTTTGACTTGCAGTGTTACCCTCTGTCAAACTTTCCAACTTAATTAGCTGATATACCTGAACTTCTGGTACGACTGCGATAGGTATTCATTAATTATGCTTAGGTGTGCATTGTCTCCCATGAACATCTTATTGGATGCAGCATGCTGCAACATCTTTGCGATGGAACCCAGGTTCCTGCGCTGATCCGTGGTCAGCTGACCTCCAGCTGAAAGGTCAATTATGTCAAACGCATCTGGTGCCACAATGGCTGGATTCATGTAGCGATAATAGAGTAAGTTGCCAACAATCTGGGAAAAGTTGGATAGAGAAGAAATGCATCAAGGAACAATCTAATGCCCAACTAAATTCTGTTGAAACTACTCTGTTATTTGATACATTACTTCCTTGTAAGCCAGAGGCCCCTTCCAACATACTGCTGTGCTGCTGTATACAAGCACATACTATCCCAAAGAATTCAGTGTAAAAAATTAAAATTAAAAAAACATAAAATTAAAAAAAAAAAAAAAAAAAAGCAAAGAGCGAAGACTGAGCACTACCAGTCAAAGGACAATACAGCTGCAGATATTTCTATGCATAAATATTTAACACTTTAACTTACAAAAATGTACAGACAGGAGACACTACAGGTTCCCAACACACTACTCATATGACCATGGGACAATCTATCAGGAATATTAAACATAATTGAGTTATTCTAACAGAGGGCAGAACAGTCATGATATAGATAAACTTGGCAGTGCAGTTTCAATATGGAACGAGAACTAAGTCAGAGAAGCATGCAGCATCAGCCACTATCTCCAACAAAGCAAAAACGGTGAGAAAGCATGGCACACCAAGAAGCTAAACTGAGCAAACTACTTTCCTTTACTTCTCCAAAGCCCCTTTCTCTTTCAGAAAAATTCTTTGATAAGCCAGCAACGTTTTCCAGCAGATCCTTAGTTAAAAGTTAGAAAGAGTAACAAAAAAACCCCACATTTAATTCAGAGGTAAGAAAATCAGAACAGAAGAAAAATGGCATTTGACACTTCAAAATCTCATTTACCTGGTCAAAAGTGAGCAGCAACAAACTTTAAGGAACCAAAATAAAGATGTGACATTTTCTGTATGTTCACAAATGCACTTCTAACCTGTACCTGATATTTTGCCAAAAGTAATTCCAGCAATGAAAAAGAATTAACCCAACATGCTGATGTAAAGTGATAGTTCTCACACTGTATGCTCTGGTATTTTCTCATGACTCAAAAAAATTTGCAGAGGGCCAGGTCACTGAATCTTGGCTTCACCTGTTTTCCACATAATTTAAGTGCATGGGAGAGACTAGGGAGTAAATACAGAGCTGAAATCAGAGGGAAAAAAAATCTAGCCATTGATGAGAAGCCCCAGAAATTATTAACCTCCTTCAGTGAGGTCATGTTTTTGACAACTGTTTCATACAAGCCCCCGCTGTACTCTCAATGACTGTGTCATGGGAGGGCAACAGTCAAAGCTGTGTACCACCAGTAACAAGAAAACACATCTGTGAAAGCAACCATATTAATAAACTTTCAAACTTGCAGGGGGAGAAGAATAGGTATCGCGGTAACTTTGGCAGCTAAAAAAAAAAAAAAAATCTACAGGTAGCAATTGCACACAACTGCAGTTTTGACTTCCATGTAGACAGTTATAAGGAGGGTTAATGAAAACCGCATTTTTCCACCTTGATTTACAGATGGAAGAAATTAATTCACCTGCATAGAAAGAATCGATGTCTCAGAATGGGAAAGCACAGAACTAGAAGAGAAAGAAAACAGCATTCAGATTGGTAATTATTTAGTAAGGAAGCAGAGGCAGAGAAGTGTAAAGAGATGCTGTCAAGTATTTTAAGATCCAAACTTCAATAACAAGCAAAACATTCATGGATACAAAAGCCTTTACAATTACTAAAAGCCATAATCCCAAGATACTTCAACAAAAAGCCCAAAGCTACACTCAGCTAGGAGCACCTACTATTAGGATCCTTTTAGTTCTCCAGACCTACTGAAATGCAAAATACAAAATCGACTAGACGTCACGTGAAGTGACTCTCTCAACATGTTGCTGTCAAAACACCCTGAAGTGTTAGAAACAGACGAATAAGTACCTCAGAATTTCGCACACAGACTTTTTAACTTGACATTGGCTCTGATCAAACCAGCAAACCCAAGGTTTACTTTCTAGGAGCAAGAATACCCCAAAAGTCAAGAAACCCAAAGGCCTAAATGCCCAAGATATTAAAAGTAAAGCAGAAGCAACGGGATACCTCCCCTTCTGAACAATGTATTACATCTCAGGTGACATACATGAAGCTAACAATCAAAAGCCCAATGTGAAACATTTTCTACCCATAGAAGCAAATAAATGAGCTTTACATTGGTTGATGTGCACTCCTCTCCACACATACACCCAACAAAAGAGAACGAGATGTGTTTGCCACAGCCAATGGGGCTGACAATTACTCACAAAGGTTTTCAGACCCTTACCTTCAGAAGCTCATCCTCACCAGCATCAGGAAACTTGTCATGCAGGGAGTCTTTTAGTACCTTGGCAATGAAACGCATTCCATAACTTAGAGAGAAAGAAAATAGCAAATAAGACTGCTGCAAGCACAAACCCACCCCCAGCTTCTCAGGGACAATACTGCGGTACACCAGACTCACGGGATTTTGTCCACTGAACTAACAATGGCAGACAGGAACTTGTCAGTCACTGTCCTCATGTTTCTGATTGAGGCATCCAGGCGCATCCTCACCTCTTCATGATTCAGAGCTTGCTCAGGTGTGACATCATATGGCAGTTTGCTATTTGAAAAAGTCAAACATGAAGGTTTTTCTCAGGACAGCCTAGAAGCCTTTCTAGATTGACATGCAAACACTTGAATGCCAAGAGCTGTGCATTGTCTTCAATTAATCTGTAAGGAACTGGAAGAGCTGAAGACTTATTGATTTTACTTCCTCTACTATTACCCGGGAAAGTAGAGGTAATTCTACTAACTCAAAACTATCTTTTTACAGCATGTGCTTATGAGGCAGAAAAGTGCCACCTGTGGCACAGAGTGGTACTTCAGGCTGCAAACAAACTGGTGAAAAATTAAGCAACACGTTTGAACATTACAATAATAAAAATGCTTGGACACAAACCAGAAGCTGAATCACCATCTGTAAAATTGATGTAATATGCCATTGGCAGGGAAGCAGTGCCAAACGTGTAGGTATGTTTTCTCCATCAGCTGAAACTACTATGTAGCATTCCGGTGAAGACAGAGAGACGAACCAGGTAATTCATAAGGGATCTCCTATATCTCATGTAAAGAGAAGGACCTGAGCACATTTTTGTGTGCATTTTTATTGTCCAGAATTTTGAACCAAAGGTATGGCAAGATGTATGGCTGCAGATTGCTCTGAATGGGGAAACTCACTTGTGTCTTAAGCATGTTAAAAAACAAGCGAACAACCCCACACCAACACAGAACACAACAGAAACTTCAAGTTATAGCAAATCACATACACTGGAAAACGAAAGAAACCAGAATGACACAAAATCATGTAGTATAATCCAACTGTCACCAGTGGCTGACATTAACTAGAAAGATGCTAGGACTAAAACAACTGCAATGTCACACTTCTCCATCAAAAGAGGTTTTTTCTTGGCTTGCAAATAGCACTTTAGTTTGCATAGGCTATATATGACACGAAAAGATGGGTACAGAACACAATTACCAAATACTTTTTTTAACCATGATTTCTTTTAGGTTAGAAAGCATCTCAAAGCACTTCTTCCTCCATCTCCTAACGAGATTCCCTTCCAGTACTGTCAGCACCATTTCCAGAGTGTGATTTTTGTAAGTCAAGGATGAAAGCCATCTTGAGGAGATGGAAAAGCCGGGATCAGTTGGACAGATGCATGCAGTGAAGCCAAGGATGGCTTGGAACGATTAACTGTGCAGTGCAAAGCAGTCAAGCAATGTTTAGAAAAACAGCATAGTAACAGCTCCCATACCTGGCTTCGCCAGTCTGAGATTCCATCTGATTAACCCAAGACTTGTAAATATCCACTGGATCGGTTTTGATATTGAGTGATTTGTCATCGATGATTTCCTTCACAACCGGTGCCAGGATCTGCCTCAAGGCATTCTGACCGCGGGCTCCACGGTTGAAACTTACGACCATCTTAATAACAGTAGGATTTCCAGTCACAATTTCCTGTATTTGGTCTACTTTTGATCTGAAGTAGAAAGAAACTATATGAATCACGAGGTATACACATAATTTTGTGAGCTTTAGATATCTTTCTCTGCATTAAAGAACCCCAGATTAAAAGTAGTTGCCATGTTGAGGAGTGAAATCTTGAACAAAGTAAAAACCACTTATCCACAACAGACATCCTCAACTCTTTCTTTATAGAACAGATGTTGACTAGGAAGAGGACAATCAAGTGACAGTTTAGCCTTGTCTGCATATAGCATGAGACATTATGTGAAAACTGCCTCAATTTGAGCAACCGCCAAAACTGATTCAACAGCAAGAGCCTGCTGTATGCTACCACATACTTGATCTCTTCCTGAAATGCTGTTTGGAAAAGCCGCAACAACAGGTATTCCTCTCTTTGATTGGATGCGTAGTTATACAGTGTGAAGATGACAGAATCCATGAACTTTGTGGATTTGTTTTGAGGCATCTGAAAAATCAGCTTGGCCAAGTAGGTTGGGTTAGTCTACAACAACAAGAAAAATCCTATAAGTGTGCAAGTCCACACAGGCCAGTGTCACTAAGAACTATGGTGGCTCAACACTAGAGTGCATAAGCAAAGAATGTGCCAAGTCATATAAGACTCTATGACAAGAGATTTCCAAGCACTGTTAGAAGCTGCTTACCTGAAGTAAGTAGAACAGATGCTGATAGGCTTCCAGCTTTTCTCTCTTCTCTTTGCTCAAAGCCTTCAAACCTCCCCTTTGTTTGTTCAGCATCATCATGTCAGAGAGCTGTTCCTTGTTCTTCTTGGTAAGTTTTTTGCTATGAGAAACAACATCCTGCAAAGAAAGAATAGAGAGAGTATTCATCTTAATAGCTGTAGGCATACCCTGACCCTACCTTTCCACACACAAGAGGTCTCCCAGATGCAACTGTTTTCCAGTATTGCTTGTTATATAATACACTCCTTTCTGCAAACATGTGGCATGTCACTTGTTTAACTACAAGAAATAATACGTATAGTTCTCCAAGTCTTCAAACACACAATCTGTTGCATTAATTAGGTCAGAGTCTATCTAGTGTTTGCTTATCTTTTTTAGCTTCAGGTCTTGTTTGTTCTCCTTTTACAGTTTTCTTTCTAGGGATACATATTACATCCGTGTAATGGAGTAAGAGACTAACGGGAGTAAAATCTGCAAGTTTTCTACTAAGCCTGAGCAGGAGTTGGACCTGATGATCCTGATGGGTCCAACTCAGCAGATTCTGTGATTCTAACTGACAGCCAAGGCCAGGAGCTCTCCATGCTAACTACTGAGGTCAGTTCAATCTGTAGTTGGTCTCCCACCAGAACATTTCCTACCTGCAATGTAATTTTGTTTTTCACTAGCAGCCCAATTTTTATGTCCATGAGATTGAGGTCATTTTCCAGTTGCTGATTGGATCGGATCAAGGTTACAACCTCCTCACGCAATTTCATTAGCTCAAGCTCCTCCTGAAAATCTTGGTCACTCTGATCGAGCAAGTGAACAAATTTCCGAACCACAACCATAGGTGGGTTTTCAGCATTAACTAAAAACAGGCAAGAAAACATCATGGGATGGGAATCAGAAGTAAATACATGCCTTAGCTAAGTTTAAATAGCACATAAAATAGGTGCCAGAATAAAATTAGCACCACCATGTCTACACAAGATTCTTACATCTTGAATTCTTTGTTTTGAGTAAACCATGAGAAAAGCAAACAGTAAAGAACTAAGTCAGTATCAGGCTAGGATAATCCACACCATCAAAGTTAACTGGAAAGCCACAGCTCTATTTTTCAGCAGCAAAAGCAACAGCAGGATTCAAATTTTCCTTCATCCTGAAAAGCTGCCTAGTCTCTGCACTGCCCTACCAACTTCATCCCAGTCACTCTTCAAAACTGTCCTGATGTTACAGATCATGCCAGCGACATCTCCCCACAAAGAGATTCAAGGCACAGCAGTTTTATCTTCTTGGCAATACTTACTGAGGGTTTTGTAGTCTTCTCGAGCTTTGTTTGCTCGGATAAAGGCTTGAATTTTTATAACATCATTTATCTAGAATTAAAAAAAAGAAAAAACAAAGGAAAAAAAAAGCACTTGACCTCATTCTACAAAGAGCACCAAAGTCACATGATTAATTCACTTAAACAAGACAGTCTCTTACATGATTTCTGAAATACTGCAGGCGATCTCTGTAACGTCTTCTGGCTTGATACATCCTGGTCATTGATTGAATCTATAGAAGGATAACCAAAATACTCAGATATAAAAACCTTCCCTGCAGAGTTCACTACCCAAAAGCTTCACCAAAAAATTTAGCAGAAAGTCTTCACTACCTTTACTACTTGGTCCTTTTGTGCTCGTAGGTAATCCAAACGAATTTGGTATGCCTTCCTCTGCTTATAGCCACGCCACTGGGACTGAAAATACAAAACAAGCACACTGACTTACTTTACTAATTAGAGAGAAGTAATTACAAATCTGAGCTTCTTTCTGCTCCTCTAACTTCCCTTTTGGCCAAGTAAAATGTGAGGAAGACATGCTTATCAAGAGATACACAGTGAGAAGCATAAACTATTTCACCAACTGTAATCATGAGAAACTTGATATTACCCCATGTAGAGCCCAGACCTTCTGAGGCACAACTGGAGATAAAGGATCCAGCAAAACAGTCAAGTTGACAAACTGTTTTTCACAAGGATCATGCACCACATGCTGCTGCTGGCAAGAACTGTGACCTTTTGTTACAAGCCTTCAGTGCAGACTCATTGCTACTGATCCTTGGAACAGAAGTCAGGCAAGGGGCTGGACCGTACTTAGAGGAGGAGGGTGTTACTTTAATGAGCTGAGTGTGGTTTGGGGGATTTTATTGTGGGCCTTTTCAAATTAACATGCAAAGCACTTAAGCAAAAGGAAACAGATACTGCTCAAATAATGAAGTGGTAATGGGGTGAGATGCATCTATTCATTTGCATACGTTTCAATTACAACACCACAGAAAGATTTTTCCTTTTTTCTCCTGTAAAAGTGCCCAACCTCATGCTGAATTATCCCACTCTCTCTTTCAGCTCCTCAATCCTCCAAATCCCTGTACAAATTTGAAGAGAAAATTCTTACTCGGGAGTACTGAAAACCCTATTGTTTCTCTTCAACCCATTATTAATCACACGTTATTAACCCCATGAAGACATACTACGTATTGCCCTATTCCCAAAGCACTGTATCAGATCATAAACCAATAGGCAAAGCTCCACATGTTAAGATTTTCTCTCTCTACTTAAGCCTGAGAAGACTTTATTAACTATTTTTGACAAGGAAAAGTAAATAATTCACCAAAACTCTTTGGGAGAAGGGGAACACCTTTAAATAATTTGCAAAATGAGGTGAAGACAATTGTGTGCTGCCGTAACAGTTTGAATTGAACAAAAATACTGCCAACAAGTTTGTGTGTAGAAAACAACTGCAGAGTACAACTTTCAAACTTAATCAAAGTATATGATTACCTGTATGCAAGTGATTGCTGGGACTTGTTTCTTCAAAAAATTCATTCTTGAGTTGAACTCCTGGCGAACAAGATATCCGCGACAGCAAGCCTGAAGTTTCATAATCAGGTTCTCATTGGCCAGCCACAATTGCTCTCGGTTGTACGCTGCAGTGACTCCAGATATGGTGCTCTGAATTAATGTCAGGATAGAAAGAAGAGCCAGAGAAAGAGAATGGAGATACAAGAAACAAGATGTTAGTTACATCAGCTTCCTGTACTGCACTTACAAGAAGCTTCCAACTTGCCTTTCAGTGAAGAACAATACCATGGTCCAGGTACCTTTTTACCAACAGGAGAAATTTTTCTGAAATGGGGCACACACAGTCTGATCATGCCCAGCGAAATAAATGTGTTGCTAAGCTTGTTAACGTGACTATGGAGTTGAAGCATTCTCTCTTAGACACCAAGGATGGGAATGGCAGGAACATGAACTGTTCAGGAAATGCGTGTCATCTACCCTACCTGTATCTCCTCTCGTGACAGCTGTGTGTCATTTTGCACAAATTTCACTGGTTCATCCCATCCTCCCTCTTTGGTCCGCAGGTTATGATAGTAATGGTAGCCTCCTCTTACCCAGTGTTTCACCCATTCACTGCCACTGCCCCCTAAGAGCAGAAACCACAGTCTAAGTCTCAAAACTAGACAAGTACCTTATCTTTCCACATACAAATGTTACAACTAGGACATCCACATACACAGATGCTCATTCCTCCAAGTCAGAGAACTCCAAGATATGTTTCAGAGTCCCAAACAATACAAGAACTGTCTAAGCACAACACATTCTACAAGTGGAAAGCATTCCACTGTTTGCTATTTTTTTATTAAACTTTATTTCACAAAGCATCCACAATTGCCACGTGTAACACAAGAGTTCTCCCGAGAGTATTTTTTTGCCTGTTTCCAATTGCACATGCAATAACCTTGACCTTTTCTCACTAACAGTTAGCTACTTGAGGTTCACCTGCTGCCCTTTTTCTTGTCTTGACTTCAGACAGCTCTTGCTGGTATGTCTCAGCACATTCTGGAGTGACTCCATATAATCCAACATCAGGTGAACGCAAGGCACTCAGGGTCTGGCTAACATCACCATCGTCTACAGCTTCATTAATGGACAGAATTCCTAAGGAGACTTTGGTAACACAAAGAAACAGGTTATCTGACCATTCAGGGGCCCAGTGATTTACAGTTGGTGTGTTTATATACACAAATATTTACGTTTTCCATTTCCAGTACAGTTGCTTATTCAAAGCAGAATCAGAAGGAAGCAACTGTGCATGTTTGGATAATTTTATCAGCCTAACATCAAATCCGAAGTTTTGGAAGTGGAAAGAAAAACATTTTATCAGCACACCAGAGATGAAGAAACAGAATCAAGGAAAATATAAGGTGACTAATAAGAAAGAAAACAATCACTTTATCAGTACCGTACACCTCAAGCAAAGCTAGCAGTCAGGTGCAATTGTTGAATAGAACAGAAAATTAGAGATACAGGGTAAATACAAACAGAACAATATTGTACTTTAAAAACAAAAACTGGCTCTCTGAAGCATGAAATACCCAGCAAATAAACAGAGAACAGGCATATGAACAACATTTGCAGAGAACAGGCCATTAGAGTGTATCAGAAGACTTTAAAAACCCTGGTGTTTTGTTAAAGAGAAAGCTTCTGTTGGGAACACAAAAATTCCCAGAAAAGACCATTAAAAAAAAAAAAAAAAGGCAAACCCAGGTTAAGCAGAGAGTAGTAGTTACTTCATTGTTTCTGGAGGCAAAAAAGACATCAGTATAGAGACGGGGATGTAACAATGGGTGGATAAGTCCACCTGCACACTGTGCTAAGGAGCAAAGGTGGGTATCACTGGTGGGTACTATTGTCTGTATTTGAAAAAGATGTGAGGGAGGGTATAAACACTTCATAGAACCAAGACAAGACAACAGTATGTCCCACAAACAAAAGGTAATGCACACCGGAAAACACCATTTAAAGTGTGCATGTGTACATTCTCAAATCTAACCAACGATCCACAGAGACACACCATTAAATGCAAATGACAAACAACTGGACAGAGACTTGCCTAGTCAGGCAATATGATCACATGCAAAACTCAATAAATGGCATATCCCCACAACAGGTAAGAAATTTAGTATCTGAAGAACCTGACATTCACTCTTCAAAGAAAAATGACTACACAAGAAGCACCTAAGTGCATGTGATTTCCTTTGACACATTCACATGGTAATTCTAGCTCCCAAACTTCGCTCAAGTAGCCAGAGTTTGGTTGATAATGGGCATTAATTGGAGTATTGTGTGTGAAATACTTACATCTCTCAGACTCCTCTGTGTCCTTGTTAGCCCTAAGAATCCCATCCTGAATTTCATCTAGCCAAAGTACAGCTGTTTCATCCCGTGTGTCCTGAAAAGAACATGTGAGGCGAAGAGTATCACTATTTTTGCAAAGTAAAATAACCCATGCTAAACAACGGCCACCATAGTAGTTTTCCTCGACAGAGAGGACAAGTATTTCAGTCTGACTCCAACACAAGGACACTGTGTGCATTTGTGACTAGCGGAGACTACTATGGCACTCAGTACCTTCTACCAGTCAAAAGCTCTTCTCAGCAAAAAACAAAGTCTGTCAGTGGGAACCACTCTGATAAGCAAATAGAGCACAAGGCTAAGGACTTGGTATCAGTTAGTCCTAAAGCCATGCTTGTTCATGCTTTTCTGTAACACAAGTTAGTCCTTCAACAGAACATGGCTACAAAGAGTTCTTAGAACAAAAAGGTGCCAATGCACGTCTGTGTGCAGCAGGTAAAACCTCTCAGGTAACAAATGCCACATCAGGCTATTCTTGTCCCGGTCCACAAAAGTTTATAAGCCTGTACAAACTAGCAAATCAAAAATTTTGTACATATTATGGCTGGGTGTACACATGCAACTGTCAGAGATGGGCTATAATTCTTTAACAGATTCAAGAAAGGGAAAGACAAGTGTTTAGCAAGTCCAAAAATACAAATAAAGAACAATGACCCTGAAGTTGCCAAGCACAGCTTCTTCCCACCCACTGCTGCTTCCTCTATGCAACTGGTGAAAGAAATGCTAAGCTGCAACTGCACTCCTCGGATAACTCTGGTTTTACAAGCAGAACACAGGAAACATTTACTTTTGGTATGGAACAATAATCACACAGAACAAAAGAGCCACTATTTACAGTGTTCAAGAGCTTCAGGGACCGACTAAAAATGAACTTTTTTTTTTTTTTAAACACACCCTCTGCATTTTTCCCACAGTTCTGTAGGTCTGAAATGGACATGTTTAATGATATTTCAGTGAAGAGACTAACATGTCATTCACAGGCAGATCTCATCTGAAAGCCCAGACAGTCCCAGTACCTGCAACAGCAAAATACCCGTCCAGGAAGTGAGGGAGAATAATCAAAAGGAACAACTTCCTCTGATGTAATCACTACCAGCAAAATTCAGCCCACTACCAAAACTATTCTCTCCACCTCCGTATCTACTGTCACAAGCTTTCCAGAAGGTACGAACAGTGTAACATACTACAGAGTCTGCTGTTTCTCCCTCCCTATCACGTGTGAAATGTGCATCAAGCAGCTCCCCATACACACAGGCAACTGAACAACCTCTTGTGGTGAACTACAGTCCCTCTTGGCCCCAAGGTACAGGCATCACTAGCCAGCAAGTAACAGCTGCCTTCAGACAGTGACTGATTTCCCCATAATGCTACTTCATGATATGATCTTCCAATACCTGAAATCACTGCCATGCTGCTGAGAGAAGCCCTAAACTGAACATATGCCTAAATAAGGTAATTTCACACAACTGAGAAGTTAGCAGCACGGCCTGGCACAAGCTTCAGTGCACACTAAAAAGAGTTCATTACTTCATTCTGACTCAGCAGGAGGAAATGCTTCAGCATAAAATGGGTTCCTGAGGAATGTTAACCCTTTCACAACTCTTGGGGAAGCTGCTTAATGATTTTCATCAGAAATGCATAGTTTTCAGCTATTGCCACTGTGTGGGTTTACCTTTAGTAAAAAAAAAAAAAGTGTTAAACACAATCTAGTTCTTAAGTCTCTCTGCAAAATTCTGCACTGGTCTTAGAGCAATGAGTTATATAACAGGAAAAAAAAAACAATCAAGTCACTGAAAGCAGAGAATCTGCTACAGCTTTGTAAATAGATGAGGTGAGAGAAAAAAGAAGTATCCCATCCACAGTACTTGAAAAAAAAACCCAACAGCTGTATACACACACGCACACTCTGCTCTTTCCTAAGCTTTTAAATGAGACTTGCTCTTCCTCTCCCCATCTTCCCACCTTCACACTTAAGTCAGTTAGTGAAAGTGGAAACTACATACAAACTTGTAACAAGTCCTTGGCTAATGAGAAAAGACAACTAATAGCTCAGAAAAGTAATTAATAATAGAAGTGCTACTTTCAGCATGTATTTTGCTACATTGGTTTTTCTAATTTATCACTTAATAGATTTTTCCACTCTCAAAAACTTTTATTGCCCTATACAGCTATGCCTGTGACTACATTTAATAAAGACCATTAAAAATTACTTCAGCTTGCAGGACACGTGCATTCAGGAGTTCAGAGCTCCTAGAATGAACATGGTCAGCTACGGCATGTTATTTTTCCACAAAACAGACATATCTCAACCTGGAGCCAGGATTAGCTGCAGCAAACCATCTCATGTAGCTGATGTCCTTATACCCACATGTCTCTAGTTCATGAAGATTCATCCAGCCTGGCTGCAAATGTCTCTAGTATAGAAAAGTACAATCTGACTGGGTGAGAACAGTTGATGGGATGCAGAATGCCCAGCTGTCCACTTCCAGTTTTAATTCCTCACTCTCAGGACCAGCAATAAGCCAAATACACAGATCTAAAAGTTTTGAAAGGTGCATTAAACAGCTCTCACCTGAGCTTTCTCTCGCTTGGCACGAAGCAGTGTATCCTGGTAATGCTGTGCTACCTTTGGGGCTACACCCTCCAATTTTGCTGCTGGAATCTGTAAGGCTTGAAGTGTCTTTTTGGTGTCCCCTTCATCCAGAGCTTCGTTGATAAGACCAATGGCCAAAATTCCTGAGGAGGAATGCATAGGGGAATAAATACAGCTTTGTGTTTGGTCAACAATAATCATAAGCGTAGCTTCAGAAGAAAACTGCCGTTATTCCTTCTTAAAACAGGTATTGGCTGAGAACCACAGTATCTTTAACAGAAAATCTTATTTACTACTGAAGGAAGCAAGACTATTTCTCCCCCTTAAAACAGTCATAATGCCTGGGCACTGCAATTAAAAAAACAAGCAAAAGAAAAGCCCACACCAAACAAAGCACACCATCACTTGGGGAGACCACATGCAGGGACAGAATTTAGTCCTCAGACATCTGGCTCAGAGCCACTAGAAGAGAATTATCAAAGTGCAAATGGCCAGACTTCTATTACAGTTTTCCAAGGCTGTAGCTTCTCTAGAATGAATCTAAAGATTTGCATGGAATACCATTCAAAAATACAGTCACTTTCTATTTTAGAAAACTCTTTTATTAAACATAAGTAGTATTAGCTGTTTTAGCAGAGACGTGTACTCTACTGACTTTTGCTTCTATGCAGGAAAGACTATGACAAAACAAAGTTTAGAGGAAAACCAGAATATCTTAGGAAAGAGGTGGTATTTGGATGGAGCAGAGATTAGGGAAAATTATATGTTGAGACCACTGCAAGGGAACAGAATTATAGAATAACTAGGATCACTAAAACACTGTCACAGCTTCTGCCAAAAAGCAGGCTCTGTTTGACTTAGGAAACACCAAAGAATGTAAGTAGTAATTCTCTCTGATTAATTTACTAATATGAACATGACAAGAGTATATAGAACAGCAATCTTACAGCTCCTCACCAGAAAGCATTTTTAAATTCAAAACTATTCACCAGAAAGCATTGTTTGATCAAAACGATTTACCAGGGTAGTGGAAATGTAAGTATATACTTCTATGCCTTGACAAACTCCTCAGACTAATTTAATTCATAGACAGGAAATAGAAAGTGTCCTTGCATAAGGGCATACACGAAGCAGACCAAAGATTTAAGAAACTCCCCATGAGAACAGGCTGTCTCATTACAGCATTTTATGTACCCTTCCTTGTTGGATGATAAGGAGTGTTATAAGAAACGGTGTTGGGACTATAAAACTTTCAGAAATCTGCTGTGACTTCTTGCAGAGAGGATGCTGTGCAACCAGCATCTTGGCACATACCGGCACCGGTGTGGATCTGCCATTGTGTGCTTTCCACAAATCTGCCCATGTGACCCAAACAGGAAACCCCGTGTCTATTTGGAGATCATGAAACAATTGTGTTAATCAAGATAGCAGGCTCTTAAATTAACATTTAACCCTCTCTGAAGTCTTTAAAAGTTGATACACAACTCGCCAGCTTTGCAACAAGAAGTATCAGGAGACTGCTTGTTCTCAGTGTCCAGTGTAAGCTTCATTATCACTTTCACATTTGTCGTAAATCTCTCTCCGAATGCAAGGCTTTAAGCTAAGTATTACAAAAGATGGCTTGAAAGTAAACATGCATATGAAAGAGGTTTTCTGTACCCGTCATAACAAAAAACCTACGGTCCCTTAATGAAACTGGAAAAAAATTAGTAAAAAATTAAACTACCTGATACAAAAGCTGACAAGGATCTATCCAAGAGTATGTTTGCTTAATTGTGCTGTTTTCAAGGACAAATCTATCTCCACTCTGGATTTTAAGACAACTAATGCTGTCTTAGAGAGAGGAAAATTATTCCAATTTTCTGTTTTGCAAAAATTATCATTACACTCAATCCCAAGTTTTCTATCACTGCTAAAAGGCACCTATTAACATAAACACTAATAAAAAAAATAGATATGGGAAAAAAATGCAGAACTAGAAAAAGCACAGAAGTTAGGTTAATGCCAACTCACATTTGTCAGTCTGCATCAGGATTTTTTTCCTCATGTATTACATATCTAAGCTTTGGTACTCACACTCAAAACACTGTACTAGTTGTAAGTGTATGTAACATTTTTCAATCGGGAATTTTTTTTGCACTTTAGCAATACTTGATATTAAAAGGCAACAGCTGCACAGGGATGTTCTACTGGTCATAAGGTCAGTTATCAGGTCACTTCAGCTTTCAGAGATGCTGCGTTAGATGCATGCTTTAAAAACTGATGCAGCTTTTAATAGATGCTGCTTTTAAAG
Organism: Florisuga fusca; assembly: GCA_038090715.1. Classification (NCBI taxonomy): domain Eukaryota; kingdom Metazoa; phylum Chordata; class Aves; order Apodiformes; family Trochilidae; genus Florisuga; species Florisuga fusca. The sequence continues at coordinate 61,728 of JAAWXA010000037.1, forward strand.
CTAAACAGTCATATGCAATGTAAAAACAGAAAATAAAAGCTTCTAGTTTCCTGACAGAATTAACTGTAAACAAAGCAATTAAACTCTTAATTAAAGAGGTCAGCACATCCCATTTCAAGTCTAGGACGAGACCTGGGTCCCAGTATCTGGAACTAAGAATTTCAATGGCATCAAACTGATGAGAAAATTAGTTTTAAAATTCAATTTTTTCTTAAAAAAAGAAAAAATTGTATCATGGTTTAAACAAGAGCATTTAAACACATAGCTGTTGAACAGACAGCATTTCAGAATAAATTTTTGGCATCTCTGTTTATTTATCACTGAATCAAAGTAACTGCAAAAGCCTACTTCTTTGATGCAATATTTGCATTACTTCAAAAAAGCTATAATTTGGAAGTAGAATTATTACAGCCAGGAGTAAAAGAACTGAGACCTGGAAGTAAATTGATCTGTTTGTTCATTCAGGCTCATTATCCACTGTAGAAAAGACATCTGACAGATCATTACATCTGAGAGTCATCAGCACAAAGATGGCTATCTTATCTTGCATTTGCAGGTCAAATTACCCACAGATAAAGAGTAGAGGGGGATCTGTAGTAGTCTGTGGAACTCCCACTAGATACTAGAAAGGCTAAAAAAGAAAAGAGCACAATCTCAACGGGGCAGAGATTGCAGTCAAGAAGAGAACAAGACTTCAAGAAAAGTAACATCTACTGAATACACCAAATTAGGAACACGAATGGAGTACTCCAGGAGTGAGCTACAGTTAAATCAGATTTGGGCAATTCTAGTTTTTCTTAAATTTGAGAGGCTGAAGTGAAATTTGAAGATATTATAAACTAACCCTAGTCACAGACAGCAGGCAACGTATGTTATTATCAAAAAGGGCTGAAATTTGCACAGGAAATATTACCTGTTTGGAGATACTGATTTCAATACCACAAGCACTCCTGACTGATGGATCTCTCAATCATCAGTCCTGCTATCAAGCCTTTCACATTACAATCCAAGTCTTGTCTCACAAATAAGATCTTCCTAAGTATCTAAAACATGCCAACTACAAGTCAATCCATATTTTTTTGTATTGATATACATCTCATTTTAGTACTCATTACGAGCTAGGATCAGTCTAGCACGAACAGAGCAGAAAAACTTACTTTCATGTTCTTCATGCACAATTATGTTCACACGATCAATGCATGACTGGATATCATTCCATGTGACAAATTCATTTCCTTCTGCACGTGCTCGAGCTTTCAGCTTCATCAAGTCATCAACATATCTGTCAAAGAACAAAACCCAAAACCAATAAACCTTACATCGCAACAAGCTAGCTAGGGAACACACTACACAGCACAAAAACTGTACACAAAGTGGAATAGGCGACATGAGGGTGGAAGCTGGAACAAATATAAAAAGGATGAAGAAGAGGAAAGGCTGCGTGCAGGATGGTCTGCCCAAATGTGAAATAATTGACAAAAACACTAATACACTGAACAAGGGTCTACGATGTGTGAGCTGGCATAGATCTAGTGTCAACCAAATGATACCAGACAGTGATTTAATGTGAAATCCGTAAGTGTTGAGAGACAGGTGAGAAATCAGATCAGTAAGAAACCGTAATCACAAAAACGAGACGCAAGAGCCAACACAGATTAAATTGATACTGCAACAAATAACAAAGAGAAAGCAAAGTGTAAGGGGGAGAAAAAGTCAGAAAGTCACAGAATATAAGCAACATCAAGGACACAAAATTCTTGAAATATCCACCTCTGAGAGTTCTCATCCTCAATGTTTGTAAGCCCTGTGGCAGGACAGCTCAGTTGTTTCCACACTGTATTCACATCCCCTGAATCCAAAGCTCTATTAATCAGGGCCACACAAGACAGCATCTCTACAGCAACAGATAATTCTGGATGGGTGAGGCTACCCTGCACACAAAAGGACAAGAAATCAATTCCACTCACCCTTTACACACTACTGCTGCACACAGAATGGAGCAGTTGTCAGAACAGACATACAACAAAGCAAAGGGTCACCCTTTATTACGCAGAAGTAGAAAGACAAATATCATAAACAAAACCAGAACACCAAGTAAGAGAGTAAACTAGAATCTTACAGTAGCTCAAGATTTAGGGTTTAAACTTCACATTAAAACAGACTGAACACCAAAGCAGCTCCATGAAGACTTGACAGGTTTGTTTGTTCCAGAGAACACATTTAACAAAAAGACAATGCAATCCCATACCAAATTCCAGAAATAAGAGAGAATGTGGTACTCACTTCAGGGCTCTGTTGCTGCAAGGTGGCCAGCTCCCTTTGGTAAAGATCTGCAGCAAATGCATAAACCTCTGGCAACTGGGCCTCTGGATTCATCAATTCTGTCACAGTCTTCTCAGCATCACCCATTCGAATTGCAGAATTAATTTTAGCTACAGCTGCCAGCCCTAGAGGTTCAAAGAGGCAGCACAGAACGAGGATGGTCAACAGCTGAGACCCCAGTAATAGAGTGCTTTTATCCTACTCAATAATCAGATACCTATCAAGAAAACCTCCCTTAAGATGCAGGAAATTATGGAATCTTTCTGATCCATGCTTTCCCAGTTGGTCTTTCATCAGTGCAGGCAGCTACAATACATAATGCCTTCTTTGAAACATGTTTAAACATGTCATGTTTAAAATCAGCCTACCTTCTGCCTGGTTATCTAAGCACAGTTTCACCATTTCAGTTTCCTAATAGCAAAAAACTTGATCATTACAAATTTTGGGGTATTTTTCTTTCTGTCCATGTCTATCCTGCTCAAGGAAGTAGCAGGCATTTTATAGTTGGCTAATTTTATAATAGCAAAAGTAGTTAAACGCTGAGCTCCATGCTGAACAATAAGGTACTTCTAAGGCAGCCTACCAGCTACTTTCCTCTTGTATTATAAAACCCTGTCTCCCGAGATCTCTAGTAGTCTCCTGTCTATCACAAATTGAACTAATTGCTCCTGCACTGAACACTGATCTCCAGAAAATATCTCTGCATGGTGTCAGAAGCACCAATCAAAAAACAATGAGCCATCATGATCTGCATTTTATTTGCTACCTGTATTAAGAAACAGTTAAAGGTTCTGTAACTCAACCCAAGTTAGATTTAGATCAATCTGCATGTAACCTAGCTATCACACCTCATGGAGCAATCCAGATTGCCTTCACAGATCCACAGCAGAAAAACTCATAAAAGCATTATAGAAAAAGATAGTACTTAAGGTGGGTGCAAAAGTTCTGTGTTCCTTAATATTTCAAATTATATGTTGTTATCTCCAGCAGTACTGTAAGAGCTGGATAAAAGACACTACAAATAACCACGGCGGCCATGTCTGCTTCACGTTCTAAAAGCAGTCGTGAAGTACATAAAAAACATCCCCAACTCTCGGAGAGACCTCACATATCCCCACATAGACCCTGATGCTGTGCTGTCTCATCCTTTTTATCACATCCGCAGTCACTTTGCAGCAGTAATTTCCACTGATCCTTACTTTGCTGATACTGCTGTGCTGCCCTGTTAGCAGAATCCACTCCTGACTGCAACTCTTCCTTCTGCAGAAGACCCATGAGGCCAGTCTTAGGGGGGAAAAAAAAAAATTAAAACACAACATGAGGAGGGTAAAAGCTGTCAGTCTATTCACTTCAAATTTTTCACTAAAAAGGAAAAAAACCACTCCTTTTCCTGAAAACATTCTAATGCCACATGGCTTCTGAAAACAAATAATGCCACATACGTGAGGAAAACAGAAATTACTTGCCAAATTCTCAGTCCATATCCTGAAAGACCCTACATGTACAACCTGATCCTTTTTGCAATATTAGGAGTGCAGTCCCATGAACACAGAAATTAAAGGCGAGACCCAGCTTCCAAAACAATAAAATATTTAAGAAAAGGGGGACAATTCTGTGGGAAAAGACTGGAGCTGTGTGCTGCAGTAAAATTGGTATTTGTGTAGCTTGACATGAAGTGACACATATTAATTAATATGTTTACTCTCACCTCTGAGCAACAAAAGACTTAGCAGGACATCCAAGACAGCATGCCGTTTTGGCTTAGGTATTATTTGACCACTATTAGTAAAATGAGAGGGCAAATGCACTTATAATATAATGGTTCTATAGGTACAGCAGTTACTATTTTAAGGTCTGGTGAAATTATTTTCATTATATATACATACATATAAGTATTATTCTGGTCTTTCATATGCAGAGATGAAAACTAAATTATAACTATGCTCACTGTATGCTTCTGTGTCTTAGTGTGAACTTTCTCGAACCAACACTAAATTGTAATGCAGGTAGATAGGAAGTGATTAGTATAGAGTGGTACGATGGAAAAGGGCACCTGACGAATCAGAGTAATCTAGACTTTTCCATACCTCTTGTTTCTGTTGTCTATCACTCAAAAACTGCTTGAAATACCAGTCACAATTTTCTCGGAGCAATCCTCGCAGTCCCAGGGCTGGTGTTGCCAGAGCTTCATACAGTGCTAACGCATCTCCTCGTTCCAAAGCTAGGTGAATCTTTGATATGGTTGCATGTGCTAGCAAGAGTAAAGCAGAGTTTTGAGAGAAACATTAAATGAGGAAGTCCCAGGATTTAAATAACCTACTGCTCAAAAAGAAATACTGAAGAATAGCAAGCGAGGTATGTGATTCACATGGGAGACTTCTTGCAAAGTAACACTTGAAAAAGGGGCTGAAGGTTGGAAATGGCACACATGGCTCAAGATGAAGAACTTGTCGGGAGCACAGCAACACAAAACAATCCATTTCACTTTATTTAAAGGGCAACAGAAGTAAAATTAATTCAGCTTACAACTAATCATGAGTGAAAAAAGCCACAAAAAAACAAAAAAAACCACCTCTCCACACAAAAAAATCCACAAAAACAGGGGAGCTGCCTTCCACTTTGGTTAGCATTACAGAAAGTCAGGAAGAGCAGAGATATAATTTTTAAGTACGCTTCTGATTTAGACTACTACTTTAGCATGATACCTACTGTTTACTTTATTGATATTTCCTTGAATCTCAGCTTGAGTCAGAAGTTCTTCATACACATCCCTCTCTCTCTCTGAATTTTCTGAGGCCATCTGAAGATGAAATAAAAACTAATTAATGTTTCTGCAATTTCCTTTGCCCTTTCAGATCTTCGCATTGCTCATGGACAACATATATATATATATATGTATACACGGTATGTGTATCTATATAGAGCTGTGGTAAGTCATAGATAGGCTACCTCTACACATGCAAGAAGAAGCCCTAGAAGTAAACAACTAAAAGTATACCCATACTCTGATACAGCTTAGAACTTACAGCTTAGAAACACCTTATTCAGTGGCTCTATATGAACATACTGTAGAGCTCCAGAACACAGAAAGCAGCCAACTTAGCTAGATATTTGATAGCTAGTGTTCAAAACCAATATTGACCCCTTCTGAGAGCATCAGTCAGTCACGCTCATAATTGTTAGGAAAACATATCTTAGACGAGACATCTGGAAGTAAAATTATAGGACAGAAAATTAATTCTATCCTGGCCCAAACCAGGACAGGAACATCCCAGAACGGCACCAGGAGTAAACTGACCAAACACTACACATACAGGATATTCTGTGAATTCCCAAAAGCTCAAACTGAAATTTAAAAAACTGCAATGAATGCAAAGAGATGGCATGAAAGAATAATTGATCTACCCTATTTTTAGTATTCTCCATCTTGTCTTGCTTTGCTCTGTAGAGTGTGTCTTGGTACGTGGATTCCAGTTGATCATCAAGATTTATTAACATGGCATTAGGGTTCTTCATTGCCATAAAAGTGTCAGATGGAACCTGACGGTCGATTGCATCATTAATGGCAATGACAGCAGCATGTACTGAAAAATAAGTCACAGTCTGCCAGTTAGCCCCAAATACAAATAACAGCTCTGTTAAATATTGAGAACTTAACAGGAAAGAACAAAAAAATTACCCAAAAAACAAAAGAATTATGGAAGTACCTCTCATTCCATCATGGCTTTGTCTTCTTCACAAAGCCTGCCTCTTGTTACAATACTCTAGTTAGTCAAATCATCATGTTCCAGAAGGAAAATTAAAGATAGATAGGGGAAAGAAGACAACACTCTTCCCAAAGGGTCTATCAGAAGGACTGTATGGTCTTACATGGGAAGTATTAAAACCAACACTAAAAAAAAAACAAAAAACCAAAAACAAAACCACACACACACAACACACAAACCACAAAACACCTCAGCTGCTGATTTAGTAATCACATTAAACAAACATTTTTCTTACATGCTGCTTCATCCACAGAAAGTTCATTTGCAAGAATTCCTCCAATCTTACTGAAGGCAGGCATCTGGATACCATACTTCTCCAGTTCAAGCCTCATATTACTGATTTCCTCCTCTGAAATATACACAAAAAGTTACACTAGCTTAAGCACATTAGGAATCACTGCTATACCAGTTACTGATACAAAAAAATTGAGGATAACTACAATTAATAACAAATACTATTTAAATGTATCTTTGAATATAACTCAGTAAGTGAAACAAATAAAGGAGAACTGGTAGACATTTTACACACTTTCTTAAAAAAACAAAACTTCTCCCAGAAACTCTTACAGGAACATTCATTAGTCTTTCTCACCAGAAAAAACCACACCACTCTCGTGAGCAGCTGGAAATAAGATTACATCATTCTGAAGTGCCTCAACTACGCTGTCAATGGATCAGGAAAATGCACAGTATTTTACAATTCTTTTTTTCCCTGGCAGAGAGACTATGCTGAGAAAAGTGAATGGAGGTTATCAAGACACTGTTGCTAAATACCATACAACTCAAGAAGAGAGTTGATAGCCTAGCATTTTTTAGGTACAATTAGTATCTCTTTTGTAGGAAAGTAAAGTTCATACACCACTTAAATCACATGCATACCCTCAAGCAGTAACCTCACTAATACAAAATTAGAAATACAAAAACAGAATCTGACACTTTTGCAAAAACTGAGGAACTGAAACCATGAGGAGGCATGTGGACACGAGACTTTGTGCTGGAATCTCCTGCAGCAGATCAGCTGGGAAACTCCTCTTCAGATCCTCTACTTTAAACCGTAAAGGGACGTAAAAAACATTTACCGAGTTCCAAACTGAAACCTCTCTGAAGGGGATTGGAGGCAAGGCTTAGGCATCTTATAGGAGTGGTAAAAATGGGATGCTATTTGCAAAAGTAATGATTAGTGAACTGATGGCTATTTAAAAGCCTGTCTGAGAAGCATCCAAATCAGACTTTCTCCTTACTCCTTATAGTCATTAAGTTATAATTTAATTTGCATTGGACATCAAAAGTAACAATCCTATCACTGATTTACACAATGTTTAGCATAGTATGAGATAATACATCAACACTTTTCTGGTTTTGTTTTGGATTTTTTTGTTTTCGGTTTTTGGGGTTTTTTTTACCTGTGAAGTCAACCTTCCCATAGAGATCCTGAATCTGGGGGGCAAGACCCAGTTTAAATAGGTATAGGCTAGAAAATAAAATACACAAATAATTAGAACTAATAATTTTTCTTTCTTTGCAGAAAGATTTCAGAAGCAATTAGATTTCCACCTAGCATGCCTTACCTGAGTGCATGAATACAATAGATACAGCGTGGCATGTTCTTGCGATCATAGATGTCTGTAGTTTCTGGGTAGAATATCTAAAGATAAAGCAAAGTGAGCAGTCTGAATGTAGTAACTCGTGCTACACAGCCAATCTGTGTAACTGTGGTAAGGCCAGCTCTTCTGCAGTGCATTAATGAAACAGCCCACAAAAACTCCAAAACTCTTCAAGCTTCTCTGCCCTGGCCCAACTTTTCTCCTACTTGAAGCATCAATCCTTCCACTTTTATGTGAAAATCTTGCCTTATACCTGGCACTTAACTACCCTCTGTCTAGCCCTCTCCTCATTTTAAAAAAATGTATGTATTATGTATGTATACAACTTGACTATGAGCACAGCACCACCACAGTTCCATGTATTTTCAGGCAAGAGTGTTCATTCGCTTAGAGAAGTTTATCTGGCCATTCTTCTAGGGAAGCCAATAATTTCTATTTGATTAATCTACACCAGGAACACTTAAACTTGATGTAAAAATTTCACAGGGAAATCTGAAGAAATGGAGAACACACTGTCTTCTGTTGTGCTTAACAGCATAATTATCTAAGAAAATTTCCACTCAAACTGTAGCTCGGATATTGCTCAAAAAATAAAATAAAATAAAATGAAAAAATGCACAGCAAGAACAATGTAATGCAGATGACATGCAAGCTTAGTGACATTAAGGATACAGTACAGATAAGAAATTCTTTTGCTCCCAATCATTCTCACACAAACAGCAGAATAAAATCAGGAGGTTTTAGAAGAGAATTTCTATAAGGACACCAATCTAGAAAATTAAGAATTAACAAGATGAAGTCTGCTGAATTTTGTACAACAGCAAATTTTTCCAGGGAATCTAGAGCTTTCCTGAGATTATTTATGTATCTGCAAATAGAACATAGAAATTACCTTGGGGAGACCAATCTCAGCCATGGCATTCAGCCACTGGATTACATTATCTGTGTGCCGGAAGTGGAGACCAGTTGCCTGAAATAAAAATGGGCAAGAAGGGAGAATACAATAAGAAGCTAAATACCACAGCTGCCAAAAGAGTGGAGAGGTTCATTGGGACAGATAGCAAAACCAGTGCTCTTCTAGAAAAGCAGTCAGGTAAGTCTTCTGTATACAATAACACTGACTGTTTATGACAAGTTCTTTCACATGAGCGCAAGCTCAGAGACAAAGCTGAGTCCACCCCCCCACTCTTAACCATCACTGTGAAGGTGGTGTTTCTCAGGTAATACTAATATAAACTAACTTTCTGCTTATTCGCTCACAGTATCTCTGTGTGGACATTTTCCCATTTTAGAGGCCTACCTAAAGCACTGTCTACAGCAATCAGTCTCTCACCTTGTATCTAGTCTGCTCCCTATCATAGATTTTCTTCACAGACACTACTTTAGGGGAGAAGAAGTTCCCAAGTTTGGCCAGGTAAACTCCATTTCTCAATCCTTCTTCCAGCTCTGTTGTGGGAGGCAGCTCTTCATTCAGACAGGCCTCCATCCATCTGGAAGTGGGAGGAGAACACAGTTCATCACATAAGCATACTTCCAATATGTGAACACAACTCCATGTGAAACAACTTCCATGCTGTTGCTGCTGCCATACTCTAGCATACAATTTACTAAGCATTAGGGGTTGAAAGCAGGTGTAGCACTATCACACAATCAGTGCAATTAAAGTGCTAGTTAGTAACACTTCAGACAAAATATTAAGGAGTAATACAGAGTCCAGTAGCCAGGTTTCACAAGTAACTAAGATACCATTTCACCATCATGATTCTCCTTCAGCCCATGATTTAGCTGGTACTGGTCTAGATATAGTGGGCAACCTGCTCTTTTAACTAACTTAAATCTTCCTCTTAGGTACAGACTTCTCAACAGCATTTCTTTATCTTCATTAAGTATTCATTGTTTATTTCATGACTTTGTACCACTTATTCAAGCTCTTTTAACGCATCTCATAGAGGTGCCCTACAATGCTGTCAAGCCTACCTTGCTGACCTGTGTTTTCTTCCACCCTGCTATACCTTTCAAAAACAGGGTAACAAAATGGAACAGGCATTCCTCTCCTCAAAACAACTGATTTTTCCTTACCTTTTTCCTTCCATCTCATTTAATGGTGTCATAGATCCCCATGACAAAACCAAGGATTATGGCAGCAAATAATCTGAAAAGTCATTGTTCTCTAAAGAGGTGCACCTTGACATTTCTTCTGTACAGAGCTACCAGAAGCTGCCTCTTGCAAGCTCATCTACAGTTTCTTCCAAAAATGACAGGACTGGAAGACTGGCTGGCTGTCCTGTTCTATCAAAATGGGAGCTGCACAGCCATAGGCCACTTCCCAAAGCATTCTCCTTAGACCATGTCTCACTTGGAAGCTAAATTCTGAAGTCTTACAGGACAGATGAGCCTTGGATCAATAAAAAAAATCACAGAGAAGTGGCTTTCAATATAATACTGTCCCAGAACAGCAGCAGCCCATATTATATGAGCATGTAGCATAAACCAAGTTAATAATTTGTCTCAGGGGGATGATGAGTCCCACATTACTGGGACTGATATTAAAGACAAGCAAGCAGAGGATCCTGCTTGAACCCAATTAAGAGAATTTTAATAATTCCAGTACACATTTAGGTGTATGCATAACTGTGAACTATTTAGCTCCATATTAATGTGAGCAAAATAACAGGAAAACACTGTACTGGTTTCAACTAATAAATATGATTTCACAGAAATCAATCCTGTAAAAAATGTTTAAGAAAACTAGTCTGGTGATCAACTAAAACTGCAGACACTGCAAGCCTCATAATATTCTGATCAAAATCAAGCACTGTGCATACATACAAAAAATAGCTCATGTACATGAAGAACTAACAGATAACTCCAAGCAGTGTTTTCATGGGGATTCATCAATTTGTGCTGTTTCTAATGCATTTTCCCTTACATGCATCTTATGCCATCCTTTTTCAGTTTTCAGGAAGTAAACACAAAAATTGAGGTGGACAAAGAAGATCAATGGAGGACAACACCAGTATTAGCATAACTGTAACCTATAATTAGCACACAGGTGGTCACATCTTGAGTAAGAACAGGGCTGTTCAAACTGGTATCAGACATTGTTAAATATTAGCTCATGGATCTAACTTATCTACAGACTGGAGACTGTATTCTGAAAGACAACTGTGACACTGAAAATGTGCAATGGGTACAGCAGACATACGGAACTCAGAGTTAAAAGCTGGAAGACCTAGAGTTATCATGGGGTGTATACAAAGGGAAACAGTAAGGTCCAGCACTACTATTTTCCTGTAACACCGATGAGACTGACCTGGTCACTGTGATCTGCATTTTTTTCAAACTGGAGTGCAAGAATAAGATAGGAAAGAAATTTTTCATTAGCTAAGATAATACTTCACAGTGAGAGGCCTGAACAATGCACTGCATTCAGTTTGTTGAATTAACACCTGAGAAGCTGTCTGCTCTGACAATTCTTTGGTAGCAGACTGAAATCAGATAACTGAAATAGTAGCCACCCATGTCAGCCTGTTCCGTCTTCTCAAACAATACCAAAGCAAAAGCAGAAGCATAAGAACTACACATGAATCAGTTTCTGAACCACTGATTTTCAGTCAGGTATGCAAGGCTCAATGGGAAGAACTAAAAATTATTTAAACTGTAATATCTAAGATGACAGAATAAGTGACTGCTCTCTATAACCTTAATGAGAAAATAATACATGATTACTTCTTTACAGAAATTTAGACCAGAAGTGTTATTAACAAAATTTAATTTGCATTTTGGGGATAGTTATCCACAGTTCACTCTTGATCTCAAATACTGTACAGTGTACACTGTAGCAGCACATGACAGGGATGAGATGCATTCAAATTCACCAGTACCAATTTTCCACCTCTCCTAAGGAGGCATAAGCTGCATTTCTAATTATAGAAGACAGGGAGTTGCTAGTGAAAATTAAAATTTCATAGGCTGCAATATTTTAACAGTCAAAGGAAAGATAATTGACTAGTGCAGATACGCAGTCTTAGAATATCTTAATTGCCTTGCATGTACTGTTTCAGTTATCTCCCAGTCTTACTGTTTTAAACCTACCACAGAGCTAGTCTTACTCTAGCACAGTTCCTCCATTTTCACCTGTTAGCATAAACAGAATGCTTGCTAAAATGTACATTTCAGATGAATGTACATCTTCACTAATCAAGCTCAAGGGGAAGGACTGTGAAGTTCTTACATCTGAATCTATTGTTTCTTCATCTCTCTCTGCTTGAAATTTTAGAAAACAATGCTGTCTCCAAATGCATAAAGTACTTATCTTTTAAGATAAATAAGACAGTGTTCTTAAAAGCAACAATAAAAAGGCATAACAGTAGTGCTCTGTTGTTTGCTCTAGTTCTATATTTGCCTCAAGGTACAATTCAAACATCTATTTAACTCAGCTGCCACTAATCCCCAACAGCCTTTTCTATTAACACAAGTTAAAAACAGCTGTAGCAATTCCAAGCATCTTTTAAAACTGACTGTAGAGCAAATACAGCATAAAGGCCTGAAATTTTTATTTTGTCTCTCTTGCACTCCTGTTTGATGTTGTTTGTTTTGTTTTTTTAAGTTTTCCATAGATGCTCATTATACAGAACCTACAACAGCCACTGTTATAGTCCGTCCCCAAATCTCAGTTCCACCTATTCTTCCATCTGAATGCAAACTACTCAATTTAAAGACCCAGGAAAGACTTTTCCTCAACACTTGGCATCTCTGCAGCTCCAAACAGAAGAGATTACACCTTCGAAAAGCTAACAGAAGCCAGAAAAAGATGCCAGGCTGCTCTCAATGAGATTGCTGCAGTAAGTCATCACAGAAAGAGACTGGCAACCAGATGTCTCCAACAGACAGGTAAGCCTGGAAGGCAGGGGAAGAAAAGGGTAACAACACATTTCTCAGGAATTAGCACTCTCAACAATCAACAGAAAGAAAAAGTTTTACACTGCTGCTGACAGCTTTCCCACAAAAAGGAGAGGTCTTCTGCAGGAAACAAGCAACACACCTGATTGTTCCAGTTTCTGCTGGATCCTCCTTCTTCATCCCTCTCACTCACTTCTTGTCTTTCCCAACCCCCAAACTAGAATAAATTTCCTAATTAATATCTCACACAACTCTTCACAAAACATACAGTTTGACAACTGTTGCCTCTGCTACGAACGTCGGATTTCAAAGGCTATGTGTGTGGAAACCTGCAATCAGCAGAGGAGTAGCTGGTTTGAATGGCCACGACAAACTTCAAGTCAGCAACGACTGCCCTGGCACTGCTGAAGAAAGTGTCACTTGAAATGGGACACTGCAACACTACCTCAGCTGGGGTGCAGAAACACCTTTCCCTTGAAAAAATAAAACAACAAAAACCAACAGAACAGGAGCCTAGAGAGAGTCACTCTGAGAGAATCATGGAATGTTTTGGGGTGGAAGGGACCTCAAAAGTCATCTAGTTCCAATCCATCTGCATGGGCAGAGACATCTCCCACTAGACCAAGTTCCTCAATCCAGCCTGGCCTTGAACACTTCCAACCACAGCCTCCCTGGGCAACCTGTCCAGTTGCATTTTGAAAACCTCCAGTCATGGGGACTCTACCACATCCCCAGAAATGTGGGGAGATGGCTGACTGTTCTCACTGTAAAAACTTTCTTGTATCAAGATGAATCCTCTCCTGGTGCAACTTGCACCCTTTGCCCTTGTCCTCTCCTTGTCAAAGCCTCTGAACTCTGTGTAGCTGCCCTTTAAGTAATAGAAAACTGTGATGATGTACTCTCCCCTGAGCCTTCTCCAAGGCGAAAAAAACTAACTCCTTCAGTGTTCCCACACAGGGCATGATCTCCAGCAGCTGGATCATATTTGCAGTTTTCCTTTGGACTCTATTCACATGAGGTCAACCACTAGCCAAGTTGTCCACCAAACAACAGGTGATGCTCAGCTATGTGCTCGCCCATCTTGACTTTGAGCTCCTTGACATCTAAACATCAAGAAAAATGTTTATGCAAAGCCTGTAAGGTACAGAAAACAAACACAACCCGAAGGACACGTTAAGGGAGTTAAGTACCAGTTACAGAAAGCAAACCAGTTCAACCAGTTTTGATAGGAGCTCAGTAATCCACAGGAACAGCTTATAAATTTTAAGGCAGTAAAGGGATGGGAGTACAGAAGGCGCCAGGGTCATGCGACCAAAAAAATTGAATGCTTTACCCAAGGACACAGAGACAGTGAGTTCTGTTTAAGCATCTCCATAAAGATAAATAGCCCGTAATTACAGTATGAGCTGTCTCAAAGTACTGGAACCTGTTACAACAGGCTCCCAAGTGGGTGTTAATATCACTAGAAAAGCAGGGAAATTTACATACAACAACGCTCCCTCCCGGTGAAGCACTGTTTAACCATTTGCTAGGCCAGAGGACAAAGCCATGCTTTCAGAAAGCAGTACCCAGTGCTTTTTACATTCAAAAGCTCACACACTCATATTAAAATTAACACCTGCCATCCTTAAACGGCAGCAATAAATGTGGAATTTCCAGATGAACAAGAGGGATTGGGAAGAGGGAACCCTTCCTTTAGACTGCAAGCATCAGACCATGCCACCAATAAGCTTTCCACAGAAACCTCCAATTCTTTTTTCCTACTTCAGCAGTTTCCACTATGGTCCCTTCCCTCTCACCAGCACACAAAAAAATGACAATTTTTAACCCAGAATTAATTATTTATTCGAATTTCACCACATGGCTGCAGAGGAAATGTTGGACCCTTCAATTTAACTGAAGCTAACTCAAATTAAGTAGTAATTACACCATTCTCATTCGTCAGTCCTACTGCTACAAAATGCAGATCTCCTCCTAGAAAAAGACCCTTGAATATCTAAACAAAGATTGGAGCTGTTCAGCCTGGACAAGAGGAGGCTCAGGGGAGACCTCATCACTCTCTACAACTACCTGAAAGGAGGTTGGTTCCCAGGCAACTCTCAGTAAGACAAGAGGGCATGGTCTTAAATTGTGCCGGGGGAAGTTCAGATTGGATATTAGAAAGAATTTTTTCACGGAAAGGGTGATCAGACATTGGAACAGGCTGCCTGGGGAGGTAGAGGACTCTTTGTCCCTGGAGACATTTAAAAAGAGACTCGATGTGGCACTCAGTGCCATAGTCTAGTGACTGCAGTGGTAGTTGATCAAGGCTTGGACTCGATGATCTCTGAGGTCCCTTCCAACCCAGCCTATTCTATGATTCTATGAAAGCTACCACCATCAGCTGCAATTTGAAGGCAGGCTTCCTTCAGAAGACTAAACAGTAAAAATGTAACATCAAGTATTGTCAGGAGCCAGCCTCCCACATAATGTTTTAAAACTTTTAAAGAAAATACTGCATCATTAGCCAAGAACTGGAAAAAATTAATGTCAGCAACCTCCACTATTAACTGGCTTACTCTCCTCTGCAGTTTTCCCCACATGAAAATGTACACCGGATCTACCAAAGCCAAAATGAAAAGCAGACTGTAGCAGAAAAGACCCAAAAATGTGGATGTGCTTCAAGTTTTGGCAGATAATTAGCAAGTTTCACAGTTCCTGGGTATCTACCTTTTGAAAAGCAAGGACCTGAAACATACCTGCCCCTGGGCTGAAAAGGACTTTTATTTTATTGGAGAATAGTTTGCGTGCAAGCATTTCTGACACGCAGGAAATAGAGGCTGCAGTAACATCTGATTCACAAGGTTGCTGTAACAGGAGAATTTGGCAAGAATCTGGTAGATGGCAGAAAAACTGCAAGAAGAAGGCAGAACCCTCTGTCAGACTGAGTTTCACTGATCACAGTATAAACAGTGATCAGAACCTGGAAAGGAGCCAGTAAACACTCCTAACCAGACATTCAGTTCTTCCTACAAAAATGATGATTACATCACACAAAGGCTTTCAGAAATACCAAGCGTTCCACTTGGAACAACAAAACTGCAAGAAATCCAAATCCTCTCTCTTTCCCTAACTCCCCACCAGGGTTGCTCACCCTCAGGGTCAATGTTTTCCTAACAGATCACTCACTGCCTTTCCCTGTTTTGTCTGGCACCCTGCACTGACACACAGAACTTCAAACATTACTATCATTTGCCTGACAACTCATCCTACAGAAACAAGGCTCACAAAAGCAGACTGAGGGACACCAAGAGGCGTCCAAGCCAAAGGAAGCAACCGACAATCAGTATTTAAAATTCCATGCTTCAAAGAACATACTCAAATACACAGAGGGCTGGAGGGGTGGGGGGGTGGAAGTTGGCTTCTGCAGCTATTTAACAGTCAACATCCTGGGAAACACCATCATCATCAAGAAACACCCAAACCACTATGTCATATTATGTCAGGTACCTTGACAGCATATGCTTTTGTAGCTGACCACAGTGACTGTCTCGATCTTGTGCTACCTCCATGATTTATCAGGATTTGCTCACTGTGCTTTGGCTCCAAAGGGTATCTCATGAAACTGAATACATCCACGCTGGGGTCCTGACGACTAGCTGCTAATCCAAGCATTGTTAAACACAGGTCGTTCCAACAGTCCTTCCCTGCTGGAATGAGTCCAGAGGAGGCTGCAAAGATTATTAAAGGGCCCGAGCAGCTCTGTTCTGGAGCCAAGCTGAGAGAGTTGGGGGTGTTCAATCTGGAGAAGAGAAGGCTGCAATGGGGGAGACCTTAGAGCTCCTTCCAGTGCCTGAAGGGGCTCCAGGAAAGCTGGACTTTTTACAAGGGCATGGAGTGATATGACAAGGGCTAATGGCTTTAAATTGGAAGAGGGAAGATTTAAGATTAGGTATTAGGAAGAAATTCTTCACTGCAGTGGTGAGCCCCTGGCCCAGGCTGCCCAGAGAAGCTGTGGCTGCCCTATGCGTGGAAGTGTTGAAGACCAGGCTGTGTGGGGCTTAGAGCAACCTGGTCCACAGGACCCTGCCCATGTAGAGGGCTGAAACCAGATGATACTTAAGACACCTTTCAACCTAAACCATTCTATGATTCTGTATTGCATGTGGTGCCTCCACATATAGATGCTTCCATTCACACCCATCTAGCCCTTGTAAATGACAACAGCATCACAGCAGAGGAAAAAGTGACCAGAGCAAAACAGCGCACACACCCCCACCCCCACCCCCTCCC
>JAAWXA010000037.1:91832-136189 GCA_038090715.1 Florisuga fusca
CGCGCGGCAGGATGATCCACGAGCTGCTGCTGGCGCTGAGCGGGTACCCGGGCGCCGCCTTCACCTGGAGCAAGCGCGGCGGCCTGCAGGTACCGCTCCCATCCCGCCCCCGCCTTCGCCGGGCCGCCTCACCCCGCACTCACCCCCGTTTACTCCCCCTCAGGTTTCTCAGGAACTGCCGTTCCTCCATCCTAGCGAGACCAGCGTTCTGAACCGGCTCTGCCGCCTGGGCACCGACTACATCCGCTTCGCCGAATTCGTGGAGCAGTACACGGGACACGTACAGCAGCAGGTGGGGCCGCGGATTCCTTTTGGTTCTCCTCAGTGCGCAGGTGCCGGCTCGGCCGAACCGCTCCAAGCTCACGGTCTCTGCGGCGCGTATCCGCAGCAGCACGAACTCCCGCGCAGAGCTCCGGGAGTCTGCCTGATGCAGATAAGGCAGGATGCGGAACTGCGGAAGATGGACTAAATGTAAAATCTGCTTCTTGTTTGGTTTCAGGATCATCATCCATCTCAGCAAAACCAAAGTGGATTACATGGCATTTATTTGCGAGCCTTCTGCACAGGTCTTGATTCGGTGCTGCAGCCGTATCGACAAGCACTACTTGACCTAGAACAAGAGGTAAAGGAGAGAGACTTGAAACAAGAGCCTGTTCTGCTGCTGGCAGATTGTGGAAAAGTTGGTATTGCTGCAATTAATATGCTAAACGCTAGGAGCTAAAGAGAAGAGGAGGTATTTTCACAGCAGATAGGTCTTCCAAATTTTTCCTGTGAGGTGCCATTGTAAATGACTCTTCATTCTAATACGCATGGAGACCCCTCTACCTTCAGTTCAGTAAGTGCCCCTTCTGACACAGAAGCCAATACTGTCTCAGACTATTGTGACTTTTTTCCAGTCGTAAAGGATTTGATTAATCTCTGCTAGATTAGCAGCTGGTGTATTTTGGGTAGTGTCACCATCCAGTGGTTGTTAAAGCCTCAAATGGCACACAGCCCAAAAATATGTGAGGGGGGGGAAAAAAAAAGTTGTGGGAACTAAAGGCTTAGAATATAGAGACAAACAAGTTTTTTCACTTATCCATACAGTATTTTAATTTTCATTAATTGCTTTGTTCTTACAGTTTCTGGCTGACCCACATCTTTCAATCTCACATGTTAATTATTCCCTGGACCAGGTATGTCGTGTTAATAAACAGGTGGTGGTCTTTGGTTACTCTTACAACTCCTCTAGTCTAGTAAGAAAGAGGGTGAGATAAATATGGGTTAGTCTGTGATGCTATGCCATCTCTTTTTAGTACCACCACATTTGTAGTCCCTTAATCAACGTCAGAGGATCACTTGCACTGTGATGCAAAGTTAGATCCTCCACCTTCACCACTACATACTCCTCACTGCCTGTGTTTAGCCTGAACTGCAGCTGGAATACACCTTGCTCCAGTGGAGGGAGAACATTCTTCCTAAAGATCTTTATGTCATGTTTCTAATTTGTGGGGAAAACCAGATGATAGCTTCACTAAATTATTGTAATTGGCAGCTGTCCACACTTACTCGAGCACAGTTTTTCTCTTTCCCTTGCATAGCAACTTAATTCAGTATTTTGCTCCTTGATTCTGCAGTTTCAGTTACTCTTCCCATCTGTAATGGTCATGGTGGAACAGATCAAGGCTCAGAAGGTACAGTAAAAATGTAGCTATTTTTGTTCTAAACAAGTTTTCTCTTTGGCCATAAAATTATTTCTGCCCTCATCCCAGATCTTTAACACTACGAAAAAGTGTGGTTTCAGTAATGCATGCTCTATTCCTAGTACTGGTGGAAGTATTGAATAATTATTTTTCAAATCCATTTATACTGGATTGGACTTGGATCAGTATGATTTTTGAATACTTGCATTTTATAGTCTCAGCACACTTCATAGTATAAGGTGCTGCTGGTTGGAGTTTCTTCATTTCTGCTCCTGCTTTCTCCCACTGTCATCTAAAAATACAGGGAACAAAAGGCAGAACCTACTGTTTTCAGAATTCAGAGATGCTTACTTTTTTAAGGGAAGGAAACTTTTGAGAAATTTGGGTGTAGAGCCATACATAGGCCTTTTCACTACATGGAGCATGTTACATCTTTTTTTCTGTAACTTGTGCAACTTGTTAAGGCATATTCTTATTAGCCAAAAGCATAGTAGTGTTTAAATGTCTCAAAGCTCTGTACAGATCCAAACAACAGACCTAGTCTAACCGTGTTTTCTTTCTGCAGATCCATGGATGTCAGATATTAGAGACAGTCCACAAACATAGCTGTGGGGGGCTGCCTCCTGTTCGCAGTGCTCTTGAAAAGTAAGTAGATACAGTAAAGATACCATTTCGTTCTTCTGTAGGTAGTGTCAAAGTGTTAATCTTACTTGTGAGAACAGAAAATGCCAGACAATCTTACCTGATACACAGGTATGAGTAGCATGCAGGGAGAACTGTCACAGTCCTCCCTAATATATCTAAAGCAGGCTTGTGGCAGGAATTTCGTCTTTCTCTGTGTTTTGGACTTAGGGGATGAGGAAGGTGCAGACCCTGTGCTTTTTCTTCTACGGTTTATGTGAACTTCTGCCTATGGTAGAACTGTTACTGTTCTACTGATCCTTAAAATTATAAATGTCTCTGGGTGAACGTTGCTAGGTTTGTATGTCTTTGAGGAGAAAGTCAGATACTTAAAAGATAATTTGTGTTCATGCTGAAATGGAAATTGAGTAGAAACAGAAGGATTGGGAAGCCATTACAAATTTACATGTACTTCTGGTATCCTAGCAGATCTCTGTATTCAGATGGAGTGTTCATTTCGCAAAGCGATTGTTCCACCTTCCTCTGTTTAAATACATAAATAAAATTCACATTAGCCACTTAGCATTTGTCATATTGCCTGGTTGCCTAACTCAACTTTCCAGAATGAAGTACAATGATGTTTTGACTCACTTGAGTTTCTCTTGACACCAGGATTCTGGCTGTGTGTCATGGAGTCATGTATAAGCAGCTGTCTGCCTGGATGCTGCATGGGTTGCTCCTAGACCAACATGAAGAGTTCTTTATCAAACAGGGCCCCTCTTCTGGGAATGTCCCTAGCCAACCTGAAGAAGATGACGATGACCTAGGAATTGGGGGACTTACAGGAAAACAGCTACGAGAACTGCAGGATCTGGTAAGACTGCAAGTCGTAGCTTGGCACTCTTTGGTCCTTAGGGAAATAAAGAAGAAATAGATTGTCTGCTGCTTCAGCGCAAGCTGTGTTAGACTGCACATACACTGAGACTTGGTAGGCTGGCACATCAACAGAAGAGTGTAATGGGTTGCAGCTATGCATAAGGGGCAGAGACATACCATTTAGCACAGCTAGATAATCTCAGGGCAGAACGCCCAGTAGATGGAATCTTTGTAGACACTGATGTCAAGTAGTTGAAACTGCTATACTCACCCTGCTCCTGAGTGACTCTTCTGATTCCTTACCATTAACTCTGATCTTCTCAGCACAGGCATCGGTGGTGTGAGCAATCACAAGGGAAAGGGTGTGGAGAGTTGGGTGTTGACTTGGGTTGTTGACCTTTCTGTTGTCAACTGTGTCAGATACCTTGCACAACTATCTGTTGTGCAAATGTTACTTAACAGGATAATGCTATTGACATCACGTGGGAATAACATGCTATGCAAGACTCAAGAGGATGCTAAGAACTTGTCCAGGGTGCCAAATTAAGGAAGGAAGCAACCTGCCAGGATACTGGTGACATAGTAACTCCTCACGTAGATGGCATACCACTAGAGTGCCCTTGTGCAAAGTGGCTATTATTTCACTATATTGGGTAGAAGAAGAATGTGAAAATGGATCAGTCTTCTGGATCCATGGCGGAAAATGTAGGCATCAAGAAGATCACACAAAGAGAGCCTAACTTTTCTTCAGTATTATTGGCTTAGTGTCAGCAGTTCTTCAGTCAGAATAAAACCAGAAATCCTGAGTGTTGATGGGATGTACTGATAAAGTACTTGCATTCCCTCATCTAAAAGCATCAAAAGAATCTCAAGAATTACCAAGCTGTGAACTTTAGTATACAAACTTGGACTAAAATATCCTACTAAAATGAAGAATTCTGTAGATACCAAACATTCTCAAAAAATTTTTTACACAGTTTTGTTTTTTTTAACAATGGACTAACAAACCTAATACTCCAATAACAAGAAAGCCAATACTAGTCAGTATTGCTGCTGAGAAGGAAAATCTTGCCTCTCTAGATGGATGTTTTTTAATAAATACATTCAGAAAAAAAGTTAACTTTGTGTACTGTTTTAAACACCTTTTGGAGGAACTGAGAAAAATCACCTAATTTATGCTAGCAAGCCTACAGATCTTTAGCCTATTTGCTCACTAGTGGAGGTATTTACACTTTGCCTGTATCACAAGTGTTCTAGCAGTGTTTTCACAAACAGATGCTA
Source organism: Florisuga fusca (assembly GCA_038090715.1). Lineage (NCBI taxonomy): Eukaryota > Metazoa > Chordata > Aves > Apodiformes > Trochilidae > Florisuga > Florisuga fusca. Next base: position 96,293 of record JAAWXA010000037.1, read on the forward strand.
ATGGGTTGTAAGGGAGGATTATTTTTTTGTACTGCTAATTAACATTGTTAGGGCTGCAAAAACGTACCGTAATGCAATTACAACAGACCTTCCTTTTGCTGATGAAACATTATTCTTTGGGAGAGCCAATTTACTGCTATTCCACAAAAGTTTAGCTTTGCTTTCTCCAACATCCTCTCCCCTCTCTGATGAAAGTAACATCTTCTCTAGGGAGATTTAGTATAAAAGACGCGTGCAGAAGTTTGCAGGCTTACTCAAATGATAGAGATAATGTTTGCCACTTTTTTGCTTACTTCCAGTGTTTTTCAATTCCTCCCTTGTTTTTATATACCTATTCTTTTTTTTTCAAACTTCTTTTTTTCTTGGTTTCATTTCCCTGGGGTCTCTAACAGCGCTTGATTGAGGAGGAGAACATGTTAGCTCCGTCTCTAAAACAGTTTTCTCTGCGAGTAGAAATGCTGCCTTCATACATTCCTGTGCGAGTTGCTGAGAAAATCCTTTTTGTGGGAGAATCTGTGCAGATGTTTGAGAATCAAAATGTGAACCTGACCAGAAAAGGTAAGGAACATCTTTCTTGCAGCCTTTGCTCAGTTATGAGTGACTGACAAGTATCTTCCAAAATCTGTATTGAAAAATTCTTCAAGTCACTGACTATTAGCTTCATGACATATGGATGGTTGTGCCAGGACAAAATTGTGGTCCCAGCATTCTTCTTCTGAGTGATTTGAAGGTAGTTGTGTAAGAACAGAATGAGTTAACAGTAAGACTTTCCAAACATTGGAAAGACCTTGGAAAGACATCGGGGAGACCATGGAGCGCCTTCCGGTGCCTGGGTGGGTTCCGGGGGTCTTGGGAGGGACTTCTGATGAGGGCACAGAGTGAGGGGACGAGGGGTGATGGCTTTAATCTGGAATTGGGTAGATTTGGGGTGGACATAGTATATCCTCCCTTTGGGGAGGAGGTTCTTTCCTCTGGGTGGTGGGCCCCTGGCCTGGGTTGCCCGGGGAGGCTGTGGCTGCCCCATCTCTGGCAGTGTTCATGGGCCCTTCAAGGTCTTGAGCAGCCTGCTCTGGTGGGGGGTGTTCCTGCCTGGGCAGGGGGTTGTGGCGATGTGATCCTTTGGGTCCCTTCCAACCCAATCCATTCTGTGACTGTCTCCAAGTTTCCATCTACAGGTCACTGTCTTGATTTTCTTTTTATAAATAAAGCAATTGCAAAGGTTTTGCTTTCTTTTCAGTTTGCATCTCTGTCCATGAAGGGTACACACAGGCACAAGGACACATTTTGCTCTGAATTTGTATGTTGCAAAATGACATCACAAGGTTAAAACACATTCACAAACATAAGAGATTAATTCTAGGGTGGTACCAAAGGTTGCCATGGAAGACAAATTATCAAGGTAGAGCCTTTAAGACAACAACGGAGTCTCAATTCCAGCTGATGGTTCTCTTTAAGAGCCTGATAATTTTCCATTGGAGACAGCCTTGGAAATATATTACTACACCAATTGAGGAGGACTGCTGGGAGGTTATGTCTTGACCTTGTCTATGCAAAAGTACTCATAATTTGAGCAACATTGCAGAAAACAAGACCAATTAAACTGGATTGTTTTCGTGCTGTAGGAGAAGCGAGGTGAAAAGAAATTGATCTTCAACCTGTGTTGGTTCAAAACAAACCAATCCCCCATCTCAGGCAGTAGGATAGACTTGAAAGGGGCAGGTGGAGAACCAAACTAAGTGGTTAATTTGGCAGAAAAGTTCTAAGTTCAAAGATCTAGCTTAGTCCTAAGAAAAGGGCTGTTAGTGGCAATCATTTACATAAAAAGTATTTTGGGTTTTTACTGATACCACATCAGGGCCATGTTAAGTGTCTATATTGTACTGTCCTTGTAATACTAATCTTGTACCTTAGTACTTGTACTTTGAGGCCTTCTCAACTTCATATTCCTCACTTGACCGGAGATGGGGCTGCCTGGACAGCTTTTCTGCTACATAGTGCTGGAAGGAGTCTGCACTTCCCCAGATGGTACTCCTTTTTGTTGTCCAAAACACTGTTCTTACAGGCTCCATCCTAAAAAACCAGGAGGACACTTTCGCAGCAGAGCTACATCGACTCAAGCAGCAACCACTCTTCAGTTTGGTGGACTTTGAATCAGTGGTTGACTGGATACGGAGCACTGTTGCTGAGGTAAGGATCCTAGGAAGGATAGTGACTTCACAGGCTGAGGAGCTCTTCAGTTGTGTGAATGACTGGGAGAAGAAGGGGGCTCTGCAGAGTCAGTGACTGAGCGCTACAGGAAGCTTTCTTATTCTTATGGGGCTCATAGCTTCATGTTACCCCATCTTCCAATGACACAAAGATATTAACAAGTACTATTCATTTTCATGGGAGAAGGAAGGGAGTTTCCCCCTCTACACCCATTTGCAATGCCTTTAGAACCTTTTGTCATGCTTTCAGCATAACAGATGGCATCTCACTGGAAAAGTTGTTTGCTTTGGCTATTTTGAATCTTTTGGCTTTTCTCTGTTGTTGTTTTTTTTTTTTTATGAGAGTGGAACCTGAGAAGATGAGTAGGATAGAGAAGTGAGACAAAGCAGGGGTGGAGCTGATTTCACAAGAGTTTTTGTCATGGTCTCCATGTATCTTGTGAAAATAGATTAAAAAACATTCTAAATAGAAGCTTAAGTGTGTTCTCTTATGCATTATATAGCATTTTATATAGGTACTTTTTTGTATGCATCACAAGTATTTTAAGATAGCTACTGTTGTCACTGAATGGGTTTAGATAAATCAGAGGGGAGTTATCTTTTGATTTGTTTGGTTTTTGTTTCCTCACTAGCATCTTTGGAAACTGATGGTGGAGGAATCAGATTTACTAGGACAACTGAAGGTAATATAGCTCCTAGCTTGTTTTTGCTAAAGCAGCTTAATTTTTTTCTTTCTTCTTTTTTAATGGCTTTTTCCTATTAAATACCTTACTGTCTTAGATTCTGCATTTTCTTCTTTTAGGTAAATCTGTTTTCATTTTCCAGGAATCAAGAATGAGCACAAAGTGATAGAAATTGGTGAAAAAGAGAGTTAGAGGGGTATGTGTATGTGGTTTTGTGATTTGCATTTTGAAGCAAAGGCAGCATAGACTTTTTGGGCACTGGATAAAAATCATTGCTCTACATCTGTGTTTTGAAATGGCAGAAGTTGTGCAAGCAATAGTAAAAATGGATTCTATCAGTTAGCATGCTTAAATTTTCTGCTCAGTTTTTGATATGCCTATGTACAAAAAAACCTATCTTCACAGATTATAAAAGACTTCTACCTTTTGGGAAGAGGTGAGCTGTTTCAGGCCTTCATTGATACTGCACAGCACATGTTAAAAACACCACCTACGGCTGTAACTGAACATGGTGAGTGTTGCTTATTCACTTACCCATGTATCCTCACTGTGGTGTAAGAGGAACATGATGAGTCAGATCCAGTACAGAACAGCTCTGTCATATCCTCTGAATTATGTCCTTCATTTTGAAGGACAGCACTTGTAAATAAGAATGTCTCACAGAGCGGGCAAAAGTAACATTGCAGGTTTTTAGGTGGCATGTTTCTGTCCGTATTTGAAACTGGAATGAAATGGAAGCAGACAAATAATGTCACTATTGTCTTCTATGGCCAAGCAAAAATAATAAATGAGTGAAAAATTAGCACTAGCTGCATCATCTTGTGTCGATAACTGTGCTCTCTCATTGTCAGATGTCAACGTTGCATTTCAGCAGTCTGCTCATAAGGTGCTATTAGATGATGACAACCTCCTTCCCCTTCTTCACTTAACCATTGAGTATCACGGAAAGGAGCATAAAGGTAACTGCTTGCATGTTTGGTAGTGAGTTAAGATAGGAGATGATGAGCTTTTTCTCAAGTCCTATTACCCTTCTCTCAAGTTAAAGAAATATTAACTTTGTTCCCTGTGTGAGGGCCTAGCCTGGTTTAGCTCCTCTTATTCTGTTCTTTCCCCTTTTGTTCCTTGCCACAATTATCTTGACTGAAAAGAGGACTTAATTTAGGACCTCATTTGTTTTCAGATACTTGTCAGACTCGTGAAGGGCCTTCCCGGGAGTTATCTCCACGTGAGGCCCCCACATCTGGATGGGCAGCTCTGGGCCTTTATTACAAAGTTCAATGGCCACTGCACATTCTCTTCACTCCTGCTGTTCTGGAGAAGTAAGTACTAGGTGTGGTCTCTATTCATTTATAAGTTCCCTGATCTCAAGCAAACACTAATGTGTCAGGGTATATTTTTTTTTTCTCTCTCTGGAGAGAAAGGAGAGCTGTAACACTTAAAACTTGCTCCTTGAACCTTAAAATTACTCTTTCCACTTACTGATATTGAGGTTACTTGTTTTAAAGACACTAAAACCTGCAACATGCTGACAGATCTGCACTGTTTTACAAACAGTGCTACTTTGACAAAACATTGTCAGCTCTTTCCTCCTTACAGTGAAATTAACTTTGTTTTTTTTAGGTCAGTAACCCATACAAGCAGAAATCTGTTACTCTGAGACTGACCATCACCTGACCTAACCTGCCTGTTGCTAGGCCACCTCCTCCCACTTCTTTACCCAGTCCTGGATTGTTATGTTCTTCAGTATCTGCATCCAGGGAAGATTTTAATCTAAAACAAATTATGGGTTTTGATTGTAGGTACAATGTTGTGTTCAAATACTTGCTGAGTGTGCGACGAGTCCAGGCTGAGCTACAGCACTGCTGGGCTCTCCAGATGCAACGCAAACACCTGAAATCTAACAGAACTGATGCCATAAAGTGGCGTCTGAGGGACCACATGGCTTTCCTTGTGGACAATCTTCAGTATTATCTGCAGGTCAGGATTATAAAGAAAGGTAAATTGTATCAGTTAATTAGAAACTGGCAGAAATTCATGAAGGGAGCCCTGTACTCCTTCTTTTAGGGTTCAGATTCCTCGTACCTTAAGGAAATCAGGGTTTCCTTTGGAACAAGCCTAGAAGTTTCTCTTGAGTTCCCAGCCTTACTGCTACAGTTACAAAGTTTTTGGACTTGTGAATGTGTAATGTTAATGGAAATGCAAGAGTTCTGGCTCTCCAGTGTTACTCATCATTTGTGAGAAGCCACAGGCATCTCTGAAATAGCAGAATTAAGATACTGTCCTGGCTTCTTCCCTTGCCCCTTTAAGAGAACTATGTTAATTGCCATAACAGATGAACCGAGAGGGCCTGGCTTTCTAAATTCCCCACAGTCATCTGGCTGAGCTTTTGCACTGTAGTCACTGCTTGGAGATTCCAGACAGTAACTCCCAAAATTCAGAGATGACTGCAAACATACCTTTGTTTACGTGCCAGTTATACACTCTTTCAATAGTTACAGAAAGTGACTATTTCCCTTTCTACTGAGAAAATACACTGAGGTATCAAAAATTGTTCTCCCTCCCCCCATTATGTACTGCTGTTGTACATAATTCCCCATTCAGGAAGCAGAGGGGTGGTGATCCTCAGCCTCTAAAGTAAGAGCAGCAATAAGGAAAGGAAGTTTCTTACATAAAACTTCTGAATGGCCTGAAGTACTACCATTCCTGAAGGTACTCATGAGATTTCTTCACATACTCATCAGGTGGATGTCCTGGAATCGCAGTTCTCGCAGCTTCTGCAGCAGATAAATGCCACACGAGACTTTGAGAGTATACGACTGGCTCATGATCATTTCTTAAGTAATCTCTTGGCTCAGTCTTTCATCCTCCTAAAGCCTGTAAGTTGGTCTCTTTAAATTTTTACCTCTTTTTGCCGGGCAGTTCTCTAACTGCCCTGAGAAGCACACCTTTTAGAACAGAGAAGACAAACTCTCTCTTTTAAAACGTATCAGTGATAATCTGCAGAGCACAGACTACAATTCTTGGAATAAAGCAAGTATAAACTAGAACAGATAGCTGAATTAAGATCACTTAATTTAAGGTTGGTGAGTGTGGATGTTGAATTCCTGGCAGCATCATTAAATCAAGACTACTCTGATGTTCAGTTAACCTTATTAATTTAAATTTCGTTGCTTTATTTTTCTCATAGGCAATTTTTATTAACAAAGTACTAATTAGCACAGTGCTGGGAGCTGTATTCCTGAGGGACTCATTCTGAAATCCATTAGATTAGGAAAAATTCCTAATCTTGTTTATCCTTTAGAGGATAATAGTTGAGGTGTTCCTAAGTGGACTTTAAGGGTGATTTTTAGTGTTGTTTTAGTCAAAAAAGATGTTAACAGTGTTGCTGGTATTATTAAACATGTCCAAACATGTCAACAACATCCCCAAAAAGGCTTGGTATCAATGAAACAGTAATACCACAAATCTTGTCTGTTTCATTATTTTGCTCAGTCTGTGAGGCTACAGCATAAAGGTGGTAGCTCACTAATCAGCCAGTCTGTATGTTATGTAGATGCACCCTACTATTTAAGTCCTTCCATAGGAAAACTTACAAAAATTTTACAGGTGCTTTAACATCATCTTTACTAAAAAAGCATGGTAACAGCAAAATCTTGATGATGAATACTGTAACATTTCAGGTCCTAAGAGCAGCTTTCTTTGTTTTGAACTGTTTAAACTAATGTCTTGTACTTTTTATCCCATACAGGTTTTCCACTGCTTAACTGAAATTCTGGATCTTTGTCACAGCTTTTGTTCTCTGGTCAGTCAGAATCTGGGGCCATTGGATGAACGGGGTGCTGCACAACTCGGTATTTTAGTGAAGGTGAATCTATGCTTACATGGAACTTCTTCTCCCATGGAAACATTTACCTAAGCATCCATCTTGGTTTTAACAGCTGTAGAACAGGAGTTAGTTTAAGCCAAGACATACTATATGAGTGCTTGTAATTATTTTAATTTATTGACTGTGTCTAAGTCAAAAATTCTATGTGCACAGGGAGGAGGAATGTGGGCAAATACGTAAAAATTATCCTGATGGAATAAAAAGGAAGTAGATACCAGGCTCTGCCACTACCCCTCCTTTTGGATACCTAATATGTAATAAACTGACAGCTTAACTTAAAATCATCACTTCTCTTGCAGCGATTATTTTCTTCAGGCTGTTAAAGGGTGGTTTAGGCAGGAACAGAGATGAAAGGCTTGCTTACTTTGTCTCAAGAGTGCTCAGAACTGACTTCTTCTAATTTTCAGGGATTCAGTCGTCAGTCATCACTTCTTTTCAAGATTCTCTCTAGTGTTCGCAACCATCAGATAAACTCTGACTTAGCTCAACTGCTGCTACGCTTGGATTATAACAAATACTACACCCAGGCTGGAGGAACCTTGGGCAGGTAGGAATATCTTCAGGATTGCTTGTAAGCATTACCCTGAGGTACCTGCTTGTAACCATTACCTTGAGGAGCCTGAAGTACAAAATCTAAGCTATCCAAAGTAATTTTTTGATTGTGTAAGCCAAAATAATTAGAAGCAAAGTGTTGATAAATACTATGACAGAAAATAACAGAGCAGCATGAGTTTATTTTCATGCTTTTTTCCCCTTCAGGTTTGTTTCAGCCTGAAGTTGAACTAGCTGCTAGTTCATATTGGCTGAAAAATGCAGATGTGGGTCAGTAATGGGAGGTTCTTTCAACATGTAATTAATACTATAACTTTCCCTTGCAGTTTTGGTGTTTAAGTACTAAGATCTTCAGCCTGTGAACACATCAAGCACTGGAGACTGATGCTCTTAGAGAGTCTGCCATCATCTGAATTTTTCTTTGTACCTGGCTCCTGCCTGGTGAGCAAATGTTTGAGGAGGAATTGGCAGGAAGTGCCATTTACGTGAGGCTGTCCAGTGATTGGAGAAAGCTAATCCATTTTTTCTGAACTAGTAAAAACATGCTTTCTGCAGCTCTGCATATACTTAAAAATGCTTCTAAGGAGTCAGTCTGTGCCTCTTCAGAAAGTGGGAAAAACCCAAGAATTATGTTTTGATTCTTCAGTTGTACTTTGACCCTTTCCAGTTGGAGTGTGGAGGAGGTAGTCTTGTTCATGACTGAATGCAGTTTTGGCTGCATTCAGAAGGTCCATTGGTGCAGTAAACTGATTCACCCTACAACACCATGCCTGCTAATCAAATACACACCTCCAGGCAAATAAAGCAACTGCAATAGCAGTTTGAGGTAACAGGGTGGGAAGGAATAGATTTTAAGAATCTCTTACCATGCAGTGCACTGTTCTGGCATATCTGTATAGGTAAAGAAGCCACTAGTGATGTCATGTGCTTTCTTTAGAAAACACGTAGCGTGTGCTAAAAATATGCACGTCAAAACAGAAATAGAAGCTTTGCGCTTATCAAAGTACAAAGCTCTCTCTGCTGGCAGAAAAGTGTCCTAGAATGAAACAAAGAAGAAAATGAACTAGGATGCTAGCTCTGAATGTACTGTTTTAATTCAAGACTATTTTATTTGGAATGCTGCCAGTGACTATCCTGAACCCAAATAAAACCATCTGGTCATACAATTATGTGGAATAGTGTCAATGTCTGTCCCCAAGTGCAAAAGGACTAGAGTAGCACAGCATCCTCTTTAAATTAAAAGCAGTGTCTGGGAGGAACTTCCTTCATGTTTCTAAGATTTCCTGACCTTGCGGTAATAGATGATCTTGCCCTCAGTCCATGAAGACGAATGGCTGAAGAGAGCGCTCCACTGCCACTGGAGGTTTCCCAGTTTGAACACAGAGGCTGCTTGGAAACCAGCTTTCCCCTCAAAGCTTTGGTATTTTCACAGTACCTGAAGCGGCAGGTCTCGCGGGAGCTACAGTGTCCTTCAGGGGAAAAAAAAAAATCCTCTGCTCACTGAGAAAGACACAGTAACAACAGAAAGCAAGTGTAAGGCCTGGCATCTTCAATGCACTACAACTATTCTTGGTCGGACTGTGCCTGGCACAAGTTTGAAGTCCTGGGACCATGAAAAAGCCTAGAAAACAGGAGAAAAGGTGCTGAAGTTTACCTGGGGAATTTACAGACCAATACAGTCAGAAGGTGACTGAGCTAGCAAATGACAGGAGGAAAGATAAACATCTAGAAACACTTAACACTTCTGAAGCATGGGACTAAAGACTGTAGGAGGCTGGATGGAGGCCTGGAGTTACCTTTAGGCTATGAGCATTGTTAAGTGAAGAGCTGCTGAACTCGGGTTTGTCCTTATGCCAGCTGGCCACTTCATCTGAAGTGCCTGGCTGTGAATGCAGCCCCATTACCATATAAACAAAGATACGCAGCACTTACATATTCTTTGCACCTCTGTGTCCCAGCAGTTCATTGTCCTAGGTCACTATGTCTATATTTCTACTTAGGTAGTGCCAGCCTGCACTAAGGCAGGTCAATACCTATAAAGGCACAACAGGAAAAAAGAGGTAGTCAAAACAAAACAGCACTTGGTCCTAAACATTCTTACTACTTACTTCAGTAACATCTTGATGAAATTAATGGAAAATAACACCAAGCTGGAGAACATGTGCTATTCTTCCAATCAACCCAAGTGCTGCTGCCCTGAGCCTAATCATAAGGTATTCACTTCTGTAAATACAGGTTGCCTGTTAAGAACACCTTTCCCTTTATTATAGACTTTGTGTTGAGGTCAGCCTTCACTGAAAGAGTGTTAGTGCTGTTCAGCTCAGAGAAATGCAACTTTTTTTTTTTTCTCCTTGCCTTTCTTTTAGGGCATGGCTCTGGAATAAGCTTAGATAAATGAGGAGTCCCAGCAGCTACCACAAGAGATTGAACATTTATTTAATCATAAAAGTGCAGCAGATAAAACTATATACAATAATCCATGCACGCTGTCTAATGACACAAACATTTAAAACCTGATTAAAACACAGTCTGCAAAACAGCAGGGCAAAGTTTTCATTTACTGGGGGACATAGTCATATCTGTATTTTGGATGTTTGTTGTAGCCTACCCTCTCCCCAGCAATAAGGCTCTGGATGACCCACTCTTGCGAAACAACAGGCAACCGTAAAGCTTCTGCACACTTCAAGACACCAGCTGGGCAGGAAAAATCAGTCACCACCACGTCATAAATACCCAAAGCAAGATCTGCACAGGAGAAAAGACAGGCATCTGTCAGGTGATGTTCTCTGCAGCAGATCAGCCTGTTTCACCATAGAATTTCTCTTCCTCTCAGTCATGTCCTCTCATTCATAGCCAGTGATTTCTCTTGATAAAAGTTATGGCACGCCCTACAACACTACACCTTGCAAGTAAAAGATTCCCTCTAGTCCAGACGGAAACTACCAGAAAACCAGTAGCCAAGATTACAGGCAGGGCTAGATAACCATAAATGCTGACCACAGGCTGTAAGTACTAGTTAGTGCCTGCATCCTATATGGAGGGGGAGAGACAGGTGAGTTCAGAAGGACAAGGAAGCAGCTTTAGTGGCCTTCAGAAGGTCCAGGAGCACTTCTTGCCTATTTCTCCCTTTTGACACAGGCTGGAAGCTGACAGCTTGTGTCTGGAATTGCTGCAGCATCTCCCCTGGAAGGCAGGTCTTCCAGATGTAATCCTCTAGATGACATTTAAGCAGCGAGCTAGTGTCCTTTGGGTTGCTTTCTGCTTACAGACACCCCCGTAAGCCATCCTAGATGGTCTCAAACCGTACCAGAGACCACAGCGGCACAGGATTCCCAACCACTAGGCCTGAGAAACTGTTCAATGATTACCTTTGTTGTGAGCATTTGAGTAATGCTGTTTAACTGATGCTGCACCCCCTGTCATGAGGATTTCAGACCACAGATCCAGGAAGTTCTGCTGCTGGTCTGACACCAGGAGAACCTTCAGGTTATGGAATGGGTTTTCTCGTGGATGCCTGTAGAATAAGAAGAAATGCGGACTGCTAAAAATACACAGTAGTCTGAGACTTTGAGTCCATTACCTACTTCTTTCAGCCACCTGATTGGCTTTTTTTTAATATTTATTTATATTTTTCTTATTTATATTGGTTCTTTTAATATCTTGCATACAATGACCTGCTCTCTTGCAACCTCTCCTGAAATACCCAGAACAATTAGTCTCTGTTTACAGATAGCACAACAGAGCTAGACAACATTGGTAGGGTGTGTGTGCAGCAGCCTAAGTCCAAAACTAGGCAAAGCTCCACCTTACTCCTGGAACCATTTTCTGTGCATATCCAGAATACTTCCATTTTGACAGGACTGAGCAGGCAGGCATCAGATATCTACAAACTGCTTTTGTCCACCCATCACCTTGCCTAAGGAGTCTGACCAGACATTTGTTCTCTCAAAACAGACCTACTGGGTTAGACAACAGAAAACGCAGAAGATGGCTTCAAAATGTAACAAAAGAAAAGGAAATTACAGTAGCATTACTCTCCCTTATCCATTTCAGAGCAATTACAGAAGTCAGCCAAGTATGTGGAAAACCTTGCCTGAATTCAGTCTTCCTCATGAGGAGATTGACATCTCTCTCACTTCCCAGGAGACTGTCTTTACTATGTATGTAGCATCCAAACATACCTTGGCATTAGAAGTCACTGCAAATCCAAGAAAAGAGATGGAAGTGCTGTTCCTATATGGAAGGAAAAGCATGGGGAGCAGTACTAGGGACACCTTCAGCACTTGAAGTATTGAGGAGCATCCTAAGGATAACAATTCTCTCCAATTAAGTCTTTGGTCTGTGTTCCCAAATCATGTTTGTCTGGCACTTACCATTCTAGCAATTTTTGCTCCTGGAGGCTATAACCAGCTGGCAAAAGGTAATTTCGATAATTCTGAAGCTGGTTAGCATGACAGCTGTCATGGACCCAGACATGAGACACACAAGGGATCCCCCTGGCAAGGCACAGCAGGTATTTCCGAGTTCGGCAATGCTGGTCCGCAATTAACAGACACTGATATGCTGCATTACACTTCAGGGGAGATGGAGAGATAAAAAGGCACATAAACAGGAGACAATGCTTGCAAAAATAACCAGAAGTTACCCTGCTGCTAAATGCTTTAAAGAAGAAAGCAACTGAAACACTGATTTTCACAGCCATATTATGTGAAACGTGAATTAGATAAACACATTCTGTACCTGCAATAGTCACCCATTCCAAGCTATTTAGTTCACAGGTAAACTCTGCCTACCAGTCTTTGTATCACAACTACCTCTTCCAGTTCAAAGGAGAAGATTCATCTTTTAGTTTGAGAGTCAGTAAGTCACTACAGAAAACACTGCACACTCAGGCAAGATAGATGCTCTGTAAATAATTTATCCTGTCTATTAAAAAACTAATTTTAAAGTAAAGATGACACTAAATGAAATTGTCTATTTAGATCTGGTGAGTGAAGAGCTCTACCTCTAAGCGTTCTGAGGCACAGACTGTAGCAAGACCACACCAGGAGTACTGCATCCACTCCTAGGTTCTGCAGCACAACAATTTAAGACAAGGCCAAGGGCCACTAAGATATTCAGGCACTGGAACATGTGGCATACAAGAAGAGGCTGAGAGAGCTGAGCATGCTTAAAGGTCAAGAAGAGAAGGCCTGGGTAAGCAATCAGTTAACATTCATAACAGACAGGAGGGCACACAAAAGATGTAGGCAAACTCTTATCAGTGTTCATAGAATCATAGAATCATAGAATTGCCTGGGTTGGAAGGGACCTCAGAGATCATCAAGTCCAACCCTTGATCCACTACCGCTGTAGTTACTAGACCATGGCACTAAGTGCCACATCCAGTCTCTTTTTAAATATCTCCAGGGACGGAGAATCCACTACTTCCCGGGGCAGCCCATTCCAATGCCTGATCACCCTCTCGGTGAAGAAATTCTTTCTAATATCCAACCTAAACTTCCCCCGGCACAACTTGAGACCGTGTCCTCTTGTCTTGCTGAGAGGTGCCTGGGAAAAGAGACCAACCCCCCCTGGCTACAACCTCCTTTCAGGGAGTTGTAGAGAGTGATGAGGTCTCCCCTGAGCCGCCTCTTCTTCAGGCTGAACACCCCCAGCTCCCTCAGCCTCTCCTCATAGGATCTGTGCTCCAGTCCCTTCACCAGCCTGGTTGCCCTCCTTTGGACCTGCTCCAGCACCTCAATCTCCTTCCTGACCTGAGGGGCCCAGAACTGGACACAGGACTCCAGGTGTGGCCTCACCAGCGCTGAGTACAGGGGAAAAGCGCTGAGTACAGGGGAAACAGTACAGTTATCCACTAAAGGACAAGCAACATCAGGTACAAATTGAAATCCAGGAAATTCCATTTAATTTTTTTTCCCTTGGTTTTTCTTTTAATCAGGAGTGGTCAAACACAGGATCAAATTGGCCAGAGAGTTATGGAGTTTCCATCCTTGAGGATACAAAAAACCCAACTGGACAAGGACCTGAGCAATCTGCTCTCTTTGATTCTGCTTTCAGCATGGGATTGGACAACATGAGCCAAAGAAATTAATTCCAGTCTCAACTGCTCTGTGCTGTTGTTCTAGATTAGTAAGCAAACCCTTACCTGAGTTTCATTGAAGTCTTCCAGGATATAGCCAGCTCCTGCCTTCAGCTGCTGTGCTATGTAACGTTTGTCATATGGAGTCATCGGTAAAAATTCTGCAGCAGAAAAAGGAAGTTCAGTTTCTGGCTATAACTATAATCTATCCTAAGTCCATACGCTAAAGCCACAGCATTCCACTTGGAAATGCAATGGGTAAGATTCGTCTCACCTTCTTCCTCCTCACTGCTCCCTGTAGGACCATCTGATGGCTTCTGATGATTCACCAATTTGTCAATAGGTGTTGCCATGGTGAGAAGAAAGGCATAGCCCAAAAAGAGGGTCTTATTGTGGGGCAGAAGTCCATGATGGTCCCCTAGTACTGGTGGATCTACCCCATCTGCACCTTCACACGTGCTTACAAATTCCCCATCTCTCACAGCCCCTGCAGAGAGACAGAAACACCATGAGTCTGAAAAGTCAGGTTCAACACAAACAGCCTGGGTAAAATTTGGAATATGTTCAACTCCTGTTATTTTAGTAGAGGAGACAGGGAGAGACAAGATTGGGTTAGGATTATACTAGGATAGGTAGCAATCTTCTACACTTCTGGCTGCAAAGAATCTTCAAATAGAAACCTGAATGGGACCAATGTTCACCAGTCTACCAACATCCTGAAACAACACTTAATGCTGTGAAGGATCCCTTTAACAGCTAGGCATTTCAGGACTAACTAAACACATAAAATGGACACGAAAGAAGAGAGGCAAATCACAACACTGAAGTCAGAATGGTTCTAAAAGTCAGAACCGAAAAGATAGCAGGTAAATACTCAGACTATGCTAAAAATATCACTGGCTGCTGAATGCATCCAAGGAGAATCAGTCTCAAATCCTGTAAAGCAAACAGTCTCATCTACATTTTGCTTGTGGGAAGCAAAAAGATCAATTACAGAAACAGCTGAATGCAAGTTTAAGAGCAGAAATTCATGTTCTCACCAGGTTTCATTGCTGACTTGCGGCCACGTTTAGCTGGGGATCTCTCCCCTTCAGAAGCAACAAGTTTCCTTTTCCCAGACAGTGTGCCAGGTGGGACACGGGGACTCTCCTGCCCTTTACGAGTGGGAGTTGTGCTGCTGCTGGAAGTGCTGGGAGAGCCAAGATTACCACGTCGCTTTCGCTTCCCTTCCACAAGATTATCTGTAATGCAGTATGCAGAGATTGTCACCAAGTGGCATCTAGTTCCATGAGCTTTCACCCTCCCTGTATGTACAGAGATGGCTAAACTCAACACCACCTAGAAGGTACACACTACCACGCTCTGACAGAAGAGCGAAGATATCTCACTTCTGTCCTTCTTTCTCTTTATTCTCAAACCCTGTCTCTTTTCCTCCCAGTACTGCTGACGAGCTTGTATCATAGCAGCCATCCACACGTGTAAATGAGTACAAGAAACAGGGCACCCTTCACAAACCAGCGAATACTACTGAGTCTCTCTTGCTCTCTGAGCAAGATAAAAAACATGGGAAATATCTCAAAGATGCCATTATAAAATATCAAAAGCATTGCTGAACACCCAGAAAAACTTAAACATGACTAATTTGTATCAGGAACTAGAAGCACCTCAAAGGCACAAGCTGCAGAACACCACAGCCAGCAGGTCAACAGCCCCTCCCCTTACCAAGACTGATGTCAGCTGCTTTGGCCAGAGGGGTGACAGGTTCATATGGACCTAGCCCAAACTGCTCCCGGAGCTTATTTCCTTGTTCCTGAGACAGGATGACAGATATTCGTTTGTACCACTTCCTCTGGCCTTCCTTTTCAATGCAATAGTAAAGCTCTCCAGAATCTTTCCGGTGTCCCTTCACCACACCTGACAAGACAGCAAAAAACACCTGCTAACCAGCCATACCCAGACTTCTTGTCCTCCTGGAGCAGCACCCATCTTCTACTACATTCAGCAGCTCAAAAAACCTAACGATGGAGCTCAAGCACTGGTCTTACCTGCACTGAAGTAGTCATCCTCTGAGAGTGCAGTCACCTCAGTCTCCAGTGGGATAGGGTCACAGAGTAAAATATCTTTTCCTAGCACATCACATTCATATCCATCATCAAAGAGCAGCTTGTACTTTCCTGCCCCTACATCTTGGGTAATCGTTCCCGAATAGAAGTACCCATTTGAGGCCCACTTTGCTACAACCCTGAGGCCCACAAAACTATTCCCAGATGAGTCTGCATAGTCCAAAGGACCAGTCACCACTTGTAATGGGATTTCTGGAGAGTCACTTCGACGCAAGGCACAGAAGCCAGACATCTCAGATTTCTCCCGTCCATCTGGCAGGCAAACTGAATGAGTACGTGATTTCTCCTCAGGTGATGTTGTAGTTGAGAGATCTTCAACACCAGGCAGTGCAGCTACATCTCTGAAAAAAAAAACCAAAACAAAAAAAACCAAAACAAGCAGTTCAAGAAGGAAAAAAGATAAAAATCCCCTCAGTTCAGGAAAAACAGTTACTAAACAAAGAATACTTGGGCTAGATGCTTGCAGCTGCTATATGCTTTCACCGAAAAATAGCTTCTGAAACTTTCAATATTCCTTTTTCTCTGTTACATTAAGACAGCAGCTCCCCATTTTTTTTTCTATTCAATAAATTACAGTCTCCTTTTTCCAGGGTACCTTGTTCCTGTTGCTCGAGATGGTGGGCGGCCTCTTCTTCCTCGCCCACGAGGTGTCATAGGTGCTTGGCCACCCTGATGGGTGCCAGGCAGAGAGTCCTCCTCTTCCTCACAAGGCAGTGATCCTGTCTGGTTAACTCTGAGCAGAGATGCTGGCTGACCAGCTCCTTTCCTAGGGCTAGAGAATTTATGAGTTAAGTATTCTGAAAAGAAAAGCCAGCTCACTGGGATCCCTGCATTTTCCCTGTGATGTCACAACCTGTCAAGAATCTTGCCCTGTTGCTGCTCAAGTGGCAAGAGCTTAGGCAAAACAATGTCTCACAAGGAAACAAGCTACTTCTTTAGGAAGAATAGAAGCGAAAGCAGAGACTATCTTCTTATTTCAGTGCATTAAGTCAGATCCTTCCCTGAACATATCTCATTTACAGTATTCCCTCCTTCACATTCCACCCAAGCTAGCTGTTCACTTCTGCAAGTACCTGTTCTTCCCTTCCCAAAGCTCTAAAGGTACCTTAATTTTCCTAAGATGCCTCTGCCAACAGGTAAAGCAAATTCTCCAGTTTCTGCCCCATACACTTTCCCTTCGACAGCTCTGGTTCCTTGCCCCGAACTACTGCTGCTGCTGTGTGTGGCAGAGTGACCACTGCTGGCTCCACTGGATGTACGGTGGAGGCTTGAGGCCTTAGATGAGAAGGAGCTGACATCACCCAGGTCCCCTGAGGTCAGTGATGAGCCTGCTGCAGTCCTAGAGGAGGATGTGTCAGTCTCACACTCCTGGCACTCCACTACAGGCTCTTCTGTTTCCTTAAGAAGATAAAAAAATGATTTATCAAAGGTGATGCACTATCTAGATGGAAGCTCTGCAATCATCAGGCAAAGCACAGACAAACCGAGACCACATTCGTGGAATTGAAGGGGGCCATGCAGATTTGAGTCTGGGATGATGAAGGGCAGACAGTGTCTCTCTCACTATAGGGCTGTGCATAAAGAATTTACATTAATGTATCAGGAAACAAGACGGAGCTTGTTTGGTACGAAATTAGTCTGGCTTAGAGTAATCTCCACCCTTCAAGGGTGCGAGAGTGAAACAAATACATGAGACACCAGAAACCTTCAGTTACTAAAAATCCAAGATCACCTTCTCACAGCTGGTCATGTGGAGACAGCTTTATGGATATAAAAATATATATCTACAAAACAGTGATATCAAATGTTGGTAGACAAATTGGAAACATTTATGATTGTGATTACACAGCCTACATAAGCACATTTCAGGAAACCTAACATCACAATAAGCAATTTCATGTGTTGTATCAAATGTGAAAGTATAACCTCTGCACTGAACTAATTTATCCTTACTCATGGTAACAACACAGCACTGACTTAGATTATTTGTCTTCATAGCAGAACAGCAGTAATGTTTTATGGCTAGCAGGCTGATATGATTACTGTGCACATCATTTCAGATTTTGTCAGCTATCTTTTGAGATTCCATTAAGATTTGCTGGTTAATGAATGGACATATGCAAAAATAATCTTGTTTTCAAGTTGCTTTTTGCAGACCTCTTATGAAATTTGGCCCACAGGATTCAAGAGTGCAGTTAAAAATGACACACAGCTGCAAAACAGGCTGAACCACTTCAGACAGCTCAGTTTTACAGGCAAAAGTGATTCTTGCTTACTACTAGAATTTCTGCCCATTCTGAAATCTCCCTATTCTGACAAAAATCCAATAAATTTAAAACAGCTGGAGCCACATAGTAAAGTCTTTCATTCAGTTCCGTGGAAGAACAAAAATTTTTTTCCTCAGAATACAGTAACAGGCTTGAAATACAACAGGAATAAACAGACAGCTTTCTCCATGCACTAAATAGTCTCCCTGCTTGCACATGGAGAGAAGTTTAACATCACAGCAAGCTGACTTGCTCATTCAACTCATTTTCTGTAGCCAAAGCACATTCTCATTTTAATTTTATTTTTCAGTCAACACATTACATTTAGCCCTAAAAACAGGAACTTACCTCAACTACCTTTCGTTCCACCTCTGCACCATTTACGTAGTAAACATCTGTTATAACCCTTGTCACAACAGTGCGTACTTCTCGAACAGTCCGCACATGGCGATGCTGAACTCGGCCTTTGGGTGGGTGAAGGTTAAACTCCTCCTCTCCCTGTAATGAACAGGACAAATTAAAAAACAAACAAACAAACAAAACCCAAAACCACCAAACCCAAAAAAACCCCAAAAACAAAAACAGAAACAAAAAACCCAAACCAACGACAAAATCAACCAAACACAAAAACCCCCACAAAAAACCCACCCCAAAATAGTCCACAAGGAAAACAAAGTATTCCTGAGTAAGTCATTAGATTCTGGGTAGACATTAACATTTTAAATGGGCTTTTGGATTTTTTCAAGAGTGAACCTACTGCTAGTAAATTTGGTGGCTGAAGAGATACTTCACTGTTTTAAGGCAGTAAAATTAAATACAGGCAGCCATCACCCCACCTGACTGTGCAGAGAGTCCGTGTCCTCTCCAGAGGCGTTCACAAGCTTTTCACCACTCTCCTCAGTTTGGACATTCACATCTTGTCGCCCAGGTCTTTGACCAGACATACTTGTTCCCACTTCCACCTGTCTACAAATTTCTCCTGATGTTTGTGTTGCTTTTGTAACAGTTGCCAGGGTAAAAGGAGAGTCTTCTGTAGTCTGAATCCCTTTATTGTTGGTGTTTGGCCACCTTTCTCTGCTTCCATCAATTTTAACAGCCTTACTTGGTTTCTTCAGTGTCCTCCTCCCTTCTTCTGTCTGAGTGCCAACAACACCAGTCTCTGCAGAATCCCCATCCTTTGCACCAGAAGGTTGTTGATGGCAGTCCTGCTCCATCCTCTGGGGAATTAGGACCTGTTCACCACTGTCATCTGCCTTGTATTGCTGGTACCGCCAGCCACTGGGATTTTTATGTAATTCATCATCTCCTTGTGTGCCAGGAAAACTGAACAGATTCCCCCTGGAAAACAGTCACATATAGATCAAAATTATTGAATAAAAAATGAAGACAACCAATATGCTACCTCTTGTGTGACAGCACTATATTAAAAAAAAAAAACCAAAAAAACCCACATCCTGGTATTCATTCAATTGTTTCTTAAGACCTGTCAAAAGTGCTGATGTCAGGTACTATGTGGGAGAGTATCCTGACCCTTACTAGAAGCATACATTTGGTTTTCCTTGTGTACTTGAGGACAGTGAAGGGTGACTGTATGCTGACCAGCACTGAAACTCCCTGTTCATTATGTTCTTTAGTATCACTGTTCAGTGCTCTTGAAATAGAAGTTACTCTTTTCTTGTAGACCAAGACCTCAATGCCCCATCAAAAGACAGAATGGAAAACAATGAAGAAGCAGATTTTCTACATTTTCCAGACAGCATCCTTATACCATAGATAAGCAGTGGTACAGTCCTTTTTAAAGCAACCAGAGAAAGAAAAAATTGATGGATTTGTAAGGGAGACAAATAGCAGAAACAGTAGCAAACACGATACATCAGAAGATCTTGGATCAGAAGAAGAAAAAGGTCTTTATCAAACAGTTGTAAGCATGATCTAGGTCCTCTCAATTACTGTATTTTACCAAAGTGTATTAGCTAGCTGGAATCACACCTCTGCTCAGACAAAAAGGTAAGTCTGATTACTATGTGAGATACAAATACACGGGACTTATACTTACCCCATTGTCCCCAGCCTTCTAAGTCATCAAAAGGCAATGACTTAGTGCAATTTCTTTGATGCAGAAAATACACATGTGCATATAAATCCAACCAGGACTGGCAGGCAAAGACTGTGAGGAGTTACCTAAACGGAGAAGTGGAAAGATCATGACCTCTGGCCTCATCCTCTCGACGAACTTCACAGACACGACTAAACACAGATGATGCTTTCTGGGAGCTAGCAGTGCAGATTTAAAACAAACAAACAAACAAACAAAAAAGCATCAGGGAGTGAGAAAATCCCTTATACAGCAAAACAAGAGCACTCTAGTCCCTCAGGAAATCCACAACTGGTATTGTGCTTGTTGACCCATAAAGCCGCAGAACGAGAGACAGTAAGTCTCGAAGGTCAAGAACCAAGCTGCACTTGCATAAGCATTTCCATCATTTCTGCAGACATCCTACCAGCCAAGAGCAACTTAACAGTTCCAGAAAACAAAGTGTGGAAAACTGTAACACCATCAGGAGTTTCACCACCTACTACACCTCTGGCACCCACCACTTACGCCTCACTTCTTGGGATTTTCATGACACTACAAAAATATTGGAAATGGCAGTTACAAAGCAGACCCTGTGAGAACAAGTTCAACCTATACCTCCTCCCAAGGCAACCTATACTCAATCAGTGAATAACAAGTGAGGCATGATTACTATCCAGCATGCAATCCTGGGACAAGAGACACTGAGTTTATTTCAAAGTCTTCTCACTGTTTCAAACCATTACACTTCACTCAGATGACTACAGGTCATTATCCTGTGACTCAGATTCTTACTAGTACTTACAAACCACACTCTGCTTTTGCCTACAATCAAAATGAGCCAAAGTGCTGATATTAATAGGAAGCACAAAGCCCGTAGTGAAAGGGCAAGGGGGGCACCTACGTTGCCCATGTACTTCAAACCTGCTGCAGGAACTACAGAGTTCATGTCATGGCTACTGCTAAAAGCATTCCCTGCTTCTGCATGTCATTTAATTATTTTTTCCCCTGCTGCTGCTAACAAGAAGGAAAAAGATTTACCCAGAACTCTGTATTAACCCTGTGCAGCAACAAGCCCAGTTACCTGGCAGCAGTAGAAGATCCATCTTTCCTGTCGCTGGCTGTAGGCTCTGAAACAAGAAAGAAGGAAAGCATGATTCTGGTATCACCTGAACAGACTCTCTGGCCCCCACCACACCCAGTGAAGAGCCAGGTTGATTAACGCTGGACAAAGGGTGCCCAGCCTCTCTTCTCATCACAGACCCGAGTTTCTAGGTTTCAGAAACTGTCAAACTTAATGCCCCTGTTCTGATTAACATGCTTTCAAACTTTTTTGTGCAGATTAAAATTCCAAATTTTTTTCCCCTGGAGTTTAATCAAACTCCAGTTCCTGTCCTGTGATATTGTCACTATACATCACATTTTTCAGACTGCTGGAAATATCTTTCCTCACAACAGAGGCCTCTCCTCTCACTCCATCCTTGCTTAGAGAATTGCAGAAACAGAGAAACAAATTTAAGTGACACTGCCCAAAAAAAAAAAAGGGAAAAATCACAGACTGTCTCAGGGAATACCACAAGACTGTCTTGCGGAATGCCAGAAAGAGGTTTTGATTGAGGGCTGAGATCCAGTAGAACCTGTAAATGTCAAGGTTTCACACTCTTACTTTCCAAGCTGAATGGCAGGGACTCCTCACTCCCATCATTCAAAGGTGTAACAAGGTTCATTCGCAGAGAGAGTTTTGCATCAGGCTCAGGAACCACAGGAGAATCTCCTTTCTCACACACTTCTGACATATCTGCTGACACCACTGCACTTTCCACGGTGACAATGTCTGTGCCCTCTGCTGTAACATCACTAGTTGCTATAGTGCTGTCTGGACAACTATCATCCACTGAAAATAGGAAAGCAAACAAACAAAAAAAAGTAAAACAAAAAGTAGCTACTGTCATTGACACTGCTGGGGCCCAGGTTTTGTTTTGAAGATGCTTCACTGCATCATTATCAGTAATAATGAAGGAGCGGAAATTCCTATCTAGAGTTCTGAAGCATGAAAGTACTGCAATACAGGTATCACCCTTAGCTGGCAACAGAGTAATTTACTACTATTCAAGCAGAAACATACACTTCCATTCATCCACCAAATACAAGTGCAGTTTCACTAGCCCTAGCAGAAAAAGCCCTGCTAAAATGATGATTATTCGGAACAATCTTGCTTTAGTCTAAACTCAATCACTATTCAGATCAGTCTTTTGCATTCTTTATGGAGGTGTATGTGGGAATATGGTGAGTACAAGGAAGACCTATTCCATGCCACCCCATCCTCTGGGAGCAAAGGCCTTCACTAAAGACTGAGAACAGAACCAGGAAACTGTGGAGAAGGGATGAGCCGTCCCCATAGTACAACAATGGTGCCACCTGCAATGTCTTCTGCCAAGGTAGGTTTGAGATACCAAATCACATCCTGCATCAAGAGTCAAAAGATTGGAAGCAGACTTTTGCTGCAGAACAAGGCCTATTACTCAAACTCACCAATTGGTGTGCTGTGCCTTCTGGGTCCCATTTTAAGCTGGCCAGTAAGAGGCGGTGTTATGCTGGTCAAGGACTGAATACTGCCACCATCCTTTGGCAAAGTAAAATGAAATTGAGTTCCTAAAAAACAGAAAATGCCAGGATCAGTAATTTCAGGGGACTACTTTGGTTCAAATACCAAAAGCACAGGTTCACTGTGCTGGGGAAAAGTATAAAACCCTGCTGCTGTCCTGTACAAAACTCCTGAGCAGTTTGTGATTTCAGGACAGCTGCTCTAACTCATCTGCCTCACATTTTGCATGGAAAAGCTCTCTAGGTGAACATCTGGGCTCCTGCCAACCTGATAGAGCTGTCCCCAGGTGCAAAATAAATGTACGACTAAATATTCTGTCACATATAGGACTTCTGTAAGTACAGCTTTCCTTTAGAATTGCTCAGGATTTTCCACATAAAAGGCAGATGAAGACAGAAACAGAAATAAAGGTCAAGACAGAAGTAAAGTGGCAGAGTTATGTGTTGCCTGATTTAATAACCTGAAACTTATATGGAATGATGCTTTATCAAACAGTCTTCAATAAAAAGTGAGCAGATACATACCTATGAGCCTAATCAGTAGCATGCAACTGATGGTTAGACAAAGACAGCAGAAGCTTGACTAGAAAGTAAGCTATAAGAGAAGTGACAGATTCTGCAGTTTCTTAACTAGCTGCAAGCTGCCACCAGAAGGAGTGGCCTCATTACTCAAATAATGCGAGTCACAGTTTACGTAACTCCTCAATTTTAAGAAGCATGGATTAAAAAATTACCCCCAAAATAAACAGTAATGGAAAATCATTAGCTAATGTCATGAAAACACAAATTCAAGTTACTTAAATTCAAGAGCTAGCACTAGATATTCAGATCACACAACTACCTTGTGGCAAATGAAGCCATGAACACATGAAAAAGACATAATCCCCCCAAGCAGCGAAAAGCTATCTATTGCCCATTTGAACACTCTGAAACCCACCACCTGCCCTGATGTCACAGGTTTCCAAGATACAGTTCAGCAACTGAAACAGCCTTGAGATCAACCTAAAGATCCCCATGTATTTTATAGGTATTTCACAGTGCAATGGTACTCAGATTTCACAGGTACACAACACATCAGAAGGCCAAAGACTCCTCACAAACAGCTTACCAATGGCAGTCATATCACAAACTATAGCAGATCTCCATTTGCAAATGTTTTAAATAAAAAATGAAGTACTCAAACTGCACTGAATTTTGATCAGTCTAGCTACCACAATTCCTTCTAGCCTACAAATCTACGTTTGACAGGCTAAGAACAAATTATCAAAAGAATTATAACATGATCAGCCTGCATTTTAATAAGACATAGTTACTAAACCACCAGATACTGTTAGAGAAAACAAATGAGCTTTCACACGCACAAGACATGAAAAAATATGTAGGCCCAAAAGCTTAATTGTTCTCATGTAACTGCATCAACTGCTGTGACAATGCAAAAATGTTAATTCTCTGTATGAACTTAAGTCCTTAAGACATTACCCTATAACATTTTTATCTTTCAGCTTCAAAAGACTGGGTCTTTCTTTGGCCCACTTTGTCTCTCTCAAGTTTGCTCATTCTAAAGTATAAAAAATTTTCCTTTGCCTGGGTAACCCTGCCACAGAGAGAGCTGGATGTTTCTATTACAATGCAGATGTCAACTACCAGCATAGGGAAAAATTGCATCCTCAAAATGGAAGGAGAGGAAGGATCTCCCAGTTCTGTGTCAAGTGCAGCAAAACAGAGCTATCATCCTCTTCTAGATGAAGTCTCACTGCCTTTTCTGTATACTGTGGTGATGCGTGCACACCACCATGTGGATGGCCAGCCTGCAGCACTTTAGCAGCTCAAATGCAGCTCTGCCTGCTTCAGTTCTTCTCTCCTGCCTGTCACCTCTACTGTGTGGCTCTCAGCCACATCAATATCTACAGAGAAGGCTAGCAGCAGCGGACGGCCACTGTTTTCTCTGCATTCAGAAAAGAGAGAAAAAAAACAGAACACAAAACCCACCACCCCCTTCTATTTAAGAACTTTTGCTTTCTCTTTACTTTCTTAGCTCTGTTCTTAACTCATTAGCACAACTATTTAATAGACAGGACAAAAGGTTGATTACATAAATTCTTCTCCATTGGTAAGTAAGATAAAGCTGTGATATATCAAAAGGACCTCCCCTAGAAAACAGGAAACAACTTTATGTCTAGAAGTCTTTCTGACTAAGAATCATCATTTTAGCCAAACCTGAGGCAAAGTTAAGATGATTTAAGTGCTTGAACACAACTATTCACCATTTTAATAAAAATACTAACTTTTTATTTAACATGGTATGCTTAAACTTTATAATTACTGCATTAACTGCACTGCTTATCTGTTTCTTCTTTTTTAATACTAGTAAAAGATAACTTTCTGAATAAGGTTCTGTATGTACAAAATTGCACAATTTACAAAAAGACTTCACAGACAACCACAACTTCTATAAACTCCATAAAGTCCTAGAGACAGACCAAAATGAGTAAATATCTTTTCCCTGTCCCTATCACATTCAACCTATAACTATTTTTAGTAACTAAAAAGTTAGTATCTTATTCCAGACAACCTCAAAAACAAAAGATACCCCTGCAAACTTCTCCTGCTCCATGGACTCTTCTCAAAGCTCATTCTAGTCCTCACCCAAAGTTTGTGCTTCATAATCTGTTGATAAGGGATTAGACTCCTGTTGGAAATAGCTATTATGAGAACAAAGCTGCTTTAACAGTAAAGGCAATGTTCTAAAGCTCTTCACTCCTTCAGGAGTGAGTGATGGGAAGAGTACATGTCTCAGTCTGCATACTTTCCCATGCTTCATGAGCCTGAAGACAGCAGGCAGAACATCTCAAAAGCCCGAACTCTCTCCTAACACAACCTTCTAGTGAAATACAAATGTACAAAACAACCACCAGCATTAATTTCCAAGTTCATTTTCTCCAGAGTGGCCTACTGTTTTGTTTTGAAAAAATATCCAGCCAAGTGTGATGTGTTTAAGTTGCATTTAGATTTATCTAAGAAAAAACGTTTCAAATACAAAGAAACATTCAATGCTTTGGAGTGAGAGTTACGTAAAAGGCAAAACTGAAGATGAACATAACAACAGCTACTCATCTTTATCTTGCCATAATTTCAGCAGTGCATTGCCAAACATATTATTTTATTTCATAAAAAGCATAATGTTCCTAAATTCACAGACCAGTACTGTTCTCTTGCCTATGCCAAATTCTCTTCAGAAACATGCAGCGCCAGCACACCAAATGCTCCGGACTTGTTCACAGAAAAGTTAATTTGAGAACACAAAATGCAATGAGATCAGAACACCTCTGAAATTCCTGGCCAGTACTGTAACTAAAACGTCTCAAAGTATTATTTTCTCAGTAATAAAGCTGCTTTTTATTTTCCTTTCAGTTATAGGAAATGAAGAACATTGCACCTATAACTTTATCATTCAACTTCATGTTAAATAACATTTGAGCTTCTACAATCTTTGCACTTTAAACTTAATAGAAAGGAAACAGATTTTCTGATACTAAAATAAGTTCCTAGATTCTTGCCATGTGCAAATTTCCACACAAAATTCTAAGATTTTGTTAGGGGACATCAAATGAAACTAACACCTGGTGAAACAAAAATTGCTTTTTTACCCAGTATTTAAGCTGTCAAACTTCCCACTCTAGGAAGCTTTGAAGCCTAAATACATATGGAAATTTCATGGTGGGGGAGTAAAGTACACTTATTCAAGACACAGACTAATAAAGACATCACTTCAGATTCAGCATGCTCCTAAACCATACTTGTCTTGATAAGGAAATGCATTTTTACCCTCATATTCATATATATGCTCTGAAAAGGAAAGACTGGAAAAATCCTGTCCCGGTTTGGGCCAGGATAAAGGTGATTTTCTGGTTTGTACTTTTGCTTTCAGATAAGTTTCTTGTAAGTAGCTGCACTTGCTGAAATTAACAGCACGTTTGTCAGACAGTGTCTGCTTCTAGTACTGATAACACTGGATGTTTATAGTTACTGCTAGAGACTGGTATGCAGAACCAAGGACACTGCTCAGCTCTGAGGAAACATTTTACCCTGCAGAAGGAGCAAAGAGGTCCCACCTGAACCCCTCCTTTGGGCAGGACCGGACAGACAGACGCCAGAACTGACCAAACAGAGTATTCCATCCCATACACATCATACTCAGTATAAATTTGAGGGATCACGAGGGTCAAAGCCCCTTCTTCCTGCCTTCCTTTGCCTGTTCCCTGCGTGCTTCAGCATCCTGGGAGGATTCCTTCCATTCGTCTGCCTGTGGTCCTGATCCATGTCAGCCTGAATCTGTGTGTTCCTGCCTCCAGCTCCCAACTGCTGCTGACCCCAGGGGTCCAGCCTGGACTTTCCCAGGGCTGCCTTGTAATTTTTCCTATTTATCATTACTGTTTCATTAAAGTTGTGTAGTTTAGTTTCCAACCCATAAGTCTCTTTCCCTTATTCTCTCTCATTTCCTTATCAGGGAGGAGAGGGGGATTAATAGAAAACATCTGTTACTCGGTTTAATTGCTGGGCCAGTGTTAAACCGTGACAAATCCACAACAAAACCAAACATAAATGGCAACAGAAGAATCTAACAAAGAAGCTGGTCATCTTAGTCCACAGAGTATCTCAAACCCTGGTGATTCAGATTTTATGTGCAGTCTCCAAGATCTGTCACTGAAACTTTTTTTCCCCACTTTGAAAAATAGAACATAATTCAATTGTACCCTTGCAAACAATGTTCAAAGCTTACCTTAAATATCATTAGAGAGGCAGCCTCCAAACTTTTGACAAGATGTTGCTAAGACACATCTAAATAAAAGAAATTAAGAACTTAAACCTAAAATTAGTGGCACTAGTGTCTTGACTTGATAAAATAACTCACCAAGTTGCCTCTAGTACATTACTTGCTTAGCACCAGTTCCCTAAGCCAACCAAGACTCTCCTTTCAGTAAACGCACTAAATAAAAAAAAAAAAAAAAACACAACAAAACAACACCCACATTGCATTTCTGGCCAGATGAAACACTGTACTTTCAGTCTCCACAATTATAGCAGTCTGCTTAATATTCTGAAAGAACATGATGGTCAGTAGTTATAGGATGTTAAAAAATGCAAAACCAAAAAAAAGCTCCCTAATGTCTGACTGGTTCTACTACATTCAGAAGAAGGGGTGCCTAAGAAATCCATTCAATTGCTATGGTAGCCGGTACATTAAGCAGGGCTCAGCAATACATATCCATTCCCATCACTATATTATTGGCAAAGTAGAGTTTTAAAATCCAACCACAGAAGGTATCAGAATCCCTAAAGTATGAAAATTTTTACAGGACTAAACATAACTTAGCTCAAAATAAAGTAACCACTGCAGAAGGTGCTCTCAGATGGTAGTAACCTTATAAAGCTGTGGACACAGGGATTCAAGCTCCCTGAAAATAATTGCTTTGTTTTAAACCAGATAACTATAGCAAAGACTAATTTGAAAACTGCTACTATCTTTTGTTAGAAGTCTCTCCAAAACTGATGACCTAAATAAGCATTAACATCTCTCTTCCATACCTCGCTGTAATCTAATTTCTACAGGTATCAATATTTACCTGTTGGTATCATACAACACAAGATACTACCTTCATCCTGTTTTAGTACCTCGAGTTTCTGTTTGCTACCCAGTTCCATACTATTAGACGGTTATCTTTCTCAAACTCATCAGCAAATTTGGTTTTAAAACCACACGTTAGTATCACACTCAATCCCTTTTCAGCCAAGTCTCCATCTAGCACTTCAAAGACATCTCACCTACTTCTTTTCAGACATAATCTTCATCTTGCTGCTTTTTGAAATATGCTATTTTGACCTTTCCAAAGAGGATCACATGTTCCAGAAGTCAGCACAGTTCAAGGTCACAAGAACTGAAGAAAAGGGGAGGGAACCACATAAGAACAAGCTCAGAAGGCTTTCAAGAAGAAGCAGCCAAAGTTGCCATAAACGGCAGTAAGGATCCGTAACACAATCAGGTGTTGCCAGTTAACAGGAGCTCATGCCTTCCTCCTCCTAACTGGCAACACCTGATTGTGTTCACCTGTTTGCCTCTACAAACAAGTATTTCAGGAAACAGTAACAAAAAATAATGAGGGTGATAGGAGAAGTTTTGAGGACATTTTGAAGGAATGTACAATGGCTCTTGAAAAAAAGACAACATAAAGTGAAAGAGAAAATGAGAGATGTCCTTTACTAACAAAGAGTGGAAAATTATTCAGACATGAACTGAGTACATAAAATGAAAAAGAAAACTGAGTGTTAGGAAATATTTTTTAAGCAGTACATCTTACACTAATTTCTCAAAAGGTAAGACCAGAAAATATTACCACTTGAATAAAGCTCTGCAGAGCGGACTATAGGGCTACATAACAACACCGTAACCTTCGAGTGCTAAGAGAAATTCTATCTAGTCCCCAGCTTTATAGGCTCCACAGATGAAAATCAGACTGGTCAATTGGAATCCATCAGTTCACAAACATCTTCCCTGCTAGACATGTAATTTAGTCTTAGTAGCACAGCAAAAGTCTACTATCTTGCACTGCACTCTAACTGAAGGACTGAGACGATTCACAGAGTGTAAACTACCTGGCAAATCACCAAAAAAGTTTAAATAAAATACTGGTCTATTCAGGATATGTAAAGACAGCTATCACCTATTGACAAGTAACGTTTTCAGATCCTCAACTGTCAAAATCACCAACTTCAGGAGACTGGAAGTCAACTACTGTCATCATGAGAGAGGAAAACTCCATTACCTGATCCTGCGGTTTTTAATTAAAGATTACTCAAGTAAAACTTTGGTTTCTATTACTTTCTCATTTGAGGAGTACAGAACTCTGCATTTTAAGATGAAATCAACTAAAAGGCAAAACCTGCACAAAACTCAGGTATAGCATCCCACATTTTTTGTTTAACTACGCAACAGTATGTTAAAGGGACTTCAATGCATCATGACAACACCAGCCAAACCACACTTTACATGAGTGAAAAGCCATTCTACTTTAAAATAATCTCAAAATGAATTTGTTGTATTAGTTTCTAGCTCAAAGCTGCTCTATACACCTCCACAAAGAAAGCTCTTCTCAAAGAAGGATAAAAGGAAAAAAAAAGGCAAGGAGACCTACTAGAGTGAAAGAACAGACTGCCACACACCCTTTACATTTCGAGGACACTGCTGCTGTTGCTTACCATGGGGAGGAAAAAAAGTTACAAAAAATCCTTGAGCAGTGCCAAAATCACAGCTTTGAGTTGTCAAAGTTGCTCTGCTCTTCTGCCATGAAACAGCAACACCGTGTGAGGAGCAAGAATTACCTTATCTTTCTTGCCTGAAGCAGTGTGACAAAGGAGGAATCTGCAAAGGGGTGTTATTCAGGTAACACAGTAAACTATAGCGCCACTCTTACGAGATGCTGCTCAGAAGGCATCCAAGATGAGCACTCCCTGAGAACACTGAGGGTTGTACACAGATGTCCCTGACGTTACTCAAACTACATACCTGTGAACCAGTTACCTAAATTCACTTACCACTGGAAGGACTGGGGGATTTAACAGTTCCCTTCTCCTGTGGCTGCATCTGCTCTTCTCGCTCCTGACTCCTTCTCTTAACAGTATCCTCTGCATTCTTTGTCATCTGTGCCTCCTGCTGAACCACCAACAGGTCAACACCTCTCTCTTGAAGTGGTGGCTGATTACCTGTTATCATTATCTGTCCCAATTCTGAACAGCCAGGATGATTTTTGGCACAGAGCATCACTTCTGATGGAATGTCACTCTTTAACTTAGGAAACAAACTGTTGTGCTGTTCCAGCAACTCCCCTACAGAAGGCTTAGATAAAACTTCATTGCACTCTGGCACGTTTTCCGAAGCAGCTTTACAGAAGAGTTTATCTGTGCTCCTAGCCTGCCCAGTGTCAAAAGCACAACCTTTTGAAGTTTCGTTTCCACAGCTTTCTGGTCCAATCTTTTCCAATTCCTGAGCCTGACCTGACAAATTTTTGCAAGAACCACCAACAAATTCCACTTCCACATCTTCATGACACTGTTCCTCCCTTTCAAGAATAAGTCTCTGAGAAAGTGTTACATTAACAAGGGACCCTTTCTCATTTATTTGATTCTCCTTTACTTGCAGTTTTTCTTCTTCACACTGGGTCTCAGGAACTGTCTCAGGTTCTGATGTCTCTTCTGATGGATTATTCTCTGACTGTGCTTCTCTACTCCAAGTGTGTGACAGAATCTCAGGCAGCATAGACTGATCTGCAGCAGCCTGACTTGCAGAAACACACTCAATCTTCCAATGAGCTGTAGGGGCTAGTGACCTGTTTTCTGCTATCTCTGTACTAACCACCTGCATTACAGGCTTTCCTGCAGTCTGTAAATCCTTTTTTGCTTTTTCACAGTTTTCAGAGATGGATTGATCACCTGCCTCCATCCTCAGTTTTATGTTGTCATTCTCCACAGAACAGAGTCGCAAGTCTGTGGCCTTGCATTCAGAAATCATCTCTGCCTGTGTTGCTTCACTGTCTTGCCCTGTGTCCAGAGAGCCTGAACTGACCTCTGTATTTGTGGGCTGGCTACATCCACTTGCAGAAAGCATCAGCTTACAGGACTCAGAGTCACTTGTTGAAATCTTTGACAAAGCATTTGTGGGTCCAGAGACATCTCCAGGTAAGCTTAAATGTGTTAAAGCAGCAGCTTTTTCTTCTCTTTCATGATTTGTCTCTGGGCTCTGAGTTGGAATAAAGATATCCTACAATGAAGAAAGTGGGACATCAAGCATCAGGGCATCCAGAGTAGGACTGTTTATCTGTTATACCTAGAACATTAAACTGGATTATAGAGCAGAGCAAGATTAGCACAAAACTTCAGATTAAAGAACCCAACCCCCTGGTTGGAGAGAATTCTTCTCTCCATTCATATGAGCCATAATTGCCCGGTTCTGGCTGAGAAGTTATCACTACCCTTTACTTTTTAGTGCCTCTATGGCAAAGTCAGGCACAATACTTGGTACACCTCTCAGACCACCAAATCATGAAGTACAGGTCAAGTATGACAAATCAGAAGTTGTTTTTAGTCAAACAAAAAAGTGTTCCACAAAGATTCTCTGCAGGGATCTATTATATTAGCATGAAAGCCATTTTCAGGTAAGGAGAAGTCCTGCTTCAATTAGTCAAGTCTCTAACACGACCTTTATTGCCTCAAATTAATAGAATTTGTAATATCAAGCTGTAAAGCCATGAAATGTCTGTTAAGTCCGTTAAAACGGTAATAAATTCCAGAAACAAAAAACATTCAGGAAACAGCAGCTACTAAGAATAAGCAACTTGGAAAATGCATTAAATTACTTCTAGCCTTATAGGAGAATACTACGCTTCATTACAAAACAGCTTTGCTTTCTCCATGACAAATAATGCTAAGGTCTAGCCCAATAAAATAGTCTAATTTATGATGCAGTCTGAGATGGAGGATGCTCAGCTCAGCATCAAGAAGCAGCAGCCTTTCAAATCAAAAAAAGAAAAAAGAAAAAAAAAGGTTTCTAGTATATATTAAATTATAACTAATTCTACACTCAGTAACTCAACTGCACCCTCCTAAACTGTTCCACATATTCTCTGTGGGATTAACTGGCACACAGTATGATCAATATATAACTCTGGAGGGAACATGAAAGTGCTCATGAGAACCAGCTTAGCAGGGAAGCTCAACCCAGAAACACAGAGCCTGACTCGAACATATCTTATGTAACAGCCACATAAAAACCTCAGAAGATGTATCTAAATGAACCCTTACATGAGAGAATTCTGGCTGTGATGGTATAGGTAAAGATCCAGGAAAGAAATCTGGTGCACTCTGGGACACTGGAGTTGAAGCTTGTGGCACGACAAGACGTCCTGGTGGGACACATGGGACGACCATCTCCAGTGGCGTATCTCCTCTCTGCTTCTCCATCAGCTCTCTGTCTTCTACAGTAACAGATAGAACCATCTGTTCATCTGGTTTAGAAGAGCATAGAATACATTACTAGCAAATTCTTCTGTTGTACCTCAGTTTCCAATATTCTGTTACAAGATTTGTCTTCTGTGGTGCACAGAACTCTTTCATACATTAATGCATGAATGTAAAAATCTCATCTTCTTTTATTGCCTTTACAACATATATTTAATATAGGTGTCTGCCTGCAGCAAGAATTACTTTGTCCCTAAAAAAGGACAACAACTGCAAACAGCAATCTGTGTAGGAAACCAGGTGAACACAATCAGGTGTTGCCAGTTAGGAGGAGGAAGGCCTGAGCTCCTGTTAAGCCCACCTGTGCACAATTAGGGCTGGGCCCAACTGCGCATGAGCAGAATTGGGGGACCAATAAAAGGTGGGCCTTGAGAAGCCAGCAGGGCTCACTCTAGAGCAGCCTGAGGAAGAGGACAGTTGACTCTGGAGCACTAGCACCGAGATAGACTAACTGATTCTAAGGGCAGCTTTTGGAGTGCTGTCCTTGCACACCTACTGGACCCCAAAACACCATGGTCCAGGAAAGGATTATCAGCAACAGCTATCTGTATCCCACACAAAGTACTTCCCATGTTTTGAGTAAAGGGGAGCTGGCCAACAGAACTAACTTTACTATGACAGATACGCAGGAAATCTTGACAATACATAAGCATCTGAGTTACAAATACAGATCTGCCTTCCTCTAGTTCTTTCAGTGTTCTCAATCCTGCTTTACTCTTGAAATATAATTCTAGCAGGTTTTGAAAAGGCTGTATTCTCAGGCTAAACCACAGGGCACAAAAGCACAACGACAGAGCAGTATGCAGAGAATTTTACCTTTTGCTTGCTCCTGTTCAGTAGGACTGCTGGGGACAAGAGCAGTGGATCCGAAGGCAACTGGAGAAGGAATAACTAGGCCTGAAGAGACACTGCAGACCAGAAAAAGAAAACATGGAAAAGACCATACATCACTGGAAAGTGCATTAACTTCTCCCCAGATGCAGCTCCAGCGTGTCACAACAGGAGTCTTCTCATAAAAGGAGACTCTCAGGTGTTCACTAGAAAGAGACTTAAGAAGTGGCCATTACCCACACAGGCACCATCAGCTCATATCACAAAATAAAGCAACGCCCCTCACAGAGCACAAAACTAAAACATAGATTGCTTAAAATTAAGCACAAGTGCTTGAATAAAGGAAAAAAGTGATGGAAATAAACTACTGCAATAGTTTGGGGATTTTTCACTCACGTGGAATGACTCTCCTGTGCAAAGGATCCCTGTCCAGAGAGCTGCAAGAGCTGCAGGCTGTGTGCAGGGGTGCACACCAAAGAATTTCCCTTTTCCATTCTGGTTATTGGACAGCCACTCCCTGCAGCAGTTTTGAACAAAAGTTAAGGTTAGAAATCTAGCCAATAGCCAAGCTGATTAAAAAAAAATGAGGAACTGTATCCATGGTCCTGGACAGTTACCTCTCACGTGGGCAAGGACAAGATGATTTTCAGACAGAGATGGAGAAGGACTGTACATGAAAGTTCAGTATGTGAAATGTGAGCATAACATAGTTGGGACGAAAAAGACGTTTGTACCTATAGAACAGATTTTTATCAGGACAAATGATACAAGTCTTCCTGCTTGGGAATTTTAAAAGAAAACTGACCAACTACTCCTCAGTCAGCACATTTGGCCCACTACCAGAATGCAAATACAGGCAAGGTTCTCACAAAAGAAAGACACCTTGCAATGACCACTGACTTCATTCAGTGAGTTGGGAGGGTTCTGTATGAGACCATACTGGTATAGACACAGTAGTTGTGCACAAATTAAAACTCAACAAAGAGCATAAAGCAAGAGTTTTTAGCTCATGCTTTATAAACTGTGACAAAGTTGTCCTTCAAAACTTCATTTTCTAGGCCTTTCTCTAGCAAGATTGCCATTTCTTTCTTAGCTTTTCAGTTGAGGATACCAAAACCAGACAGACACCCTCCCCCCAAGACATACCAGGATGACTATTTCATGTCAATCTCTTCTCTGAGAGGGAAGGAACATTAACTCAGATGACAAGTAAGACTGACCAAAATTGTGCTACGAAGATTTTGATTTCAGGATACTCTCAAATCTCAAACAGGAAGGCCAAATCAGCATTTGCTACTTATCCATGGGTAAGCATCATTTTTGCCAGGTTCAGAAGGGGGCAAAAGGAGGGTTTTCTGTTTTGTTCTTCAAGGGGCACATAAAGAAAGGAAATTAAATGTATTTAACAAACCAGTGTAACTGTTCTAACAAGAACATTTAGACATTGCTTCATAGTATAGTGAAAGACACTGTGATCTTTGTATTTCTGAAGCATTCTCAGTTTCAGCAGAAATTACATGGAAAATACTCGCAGCACTCTGCACCCTAAAATACTACATGCCTAAAACAATTACGTATGGATGACAATTGTAATGATCTCTGGACAGACATCCGAATATGTCTGTTGTTACCTGGTGTATCATTCTCAGGAAACATCTCTTCTTGAGTTGATAAAACATCTGACTCCTTGTGATCATTATCAAGGGACTTCTCATTTTTAGTGTGGTCACGAACAGGTATTTGTTTTCTGGTGTCCTCCTCTGATTCCTGGAGAGTTCTGGAAAAGAAAAACACAGTCACTGACCTAAGAAAGTCGAAGTATGAAGGCAATACTGCAACACTGTGAAGAAAACGTATCAGAAGGAAAGCATTCACTTGTGTATAGCACAGGGAAAAAAAAAAAACAACCACCACAAAAAAAAACATACATTCACCTTCAATGAGTTACATCTTCAGAATTATTTTGCAAGATTTCTACGAATCTAAATGATGCTTAAATGGAATTCAGATTGCTCTACTGACACAGTTCAATGCAGATTCTATTAACTTTATTTCACCTCATTTTTAATATTTTTAATATTGTTTTGTCATATTCTGCCACAAAGTAATGATTTAAATACTTGCCATAAAAGATAATAGTTTTCAAAAAACTGAAGCTTCACATTTAAAAATCATTAAATTACAAAGCTTATAAAAATTCAAAAGCGTCATGGAATAGCCATCACTTAGCCTCCAGATTTCTCCCGTGAGGCCAACAATTGTGCTGCAGTGATTAAGTTAATTTGAAATAAAATTAATAATTCAATTTAAGTCACAGAAGTTAATATATTCCAGCCATTTAAGAAAATTATTGATATGTTTATTATCCAATGTACACTCCCTTAAAAATAAACCTACTGATATCTTCGTGAGTAAGACCTTGACACAACCTCCTTTCTGAGCTAGGAATGGGGAAAAGCACTCCTTAGCCGTGCTGCAAAAAGGTCTCATCAGCACTTCATTTTTCCCTGCACTTTTCTTTCTTGGTTTGAAGCCTGAACCCTTCTGAATCTACAAATCCAGTAAGAAAGACAAAAATCAGTTTCCAGAATGTAAGAAAGAGACCTGCTAGAAAGAACGGGGACTGGTTTTACCTTTCAGATTTCTCTGGTTGGTTCTCCAAAGCAGATTGTGCTTCTGTGCTGGAGACAGTTTCTGTGCTGTCCCCATGCAGTTCTAGTAAGAGAGAGAAAAAAGTAACAGTTGTTACTCAGGTCACCTGGATTAATATAGAAAGAGAAGAAAGTGTAGTTCTGTAAACTACACAAATATCAAGACAACCCTTAGATGAAAAAAAAAAGTTGAACTATCACTAATGATAGCAACAAAAAAGGGCAGAATGAGGTTTTTGCCAGGGAGGGAATTCAATACCAGATTGTGTGAATGTTCTGGAAACAAATTAAGAAAGAGAGGTGCAAGGATCAGTGACTGCACTTGGACAGCCACAAGAAAACAAATTAACTAGCCCCCAAAAAAGAGAGGACAAAATTCTTTTCAACTACCAATGAGCTGTGAACTCATTTTTAAAAACTACAAATACATTATTTCCCACTGAAGAAACCTGAACACCCTATAATAAAAAGAAATCAGACTCAACTGACAGAAGAACAAAAGAAAATCCTAGATAATTTTCACATACCATCTTTAGTTTCATTCTTCACAAGCCTGGAGGAAGGACCAGCAGCTCCAGCATGAAGCTGATGAGTGGCATCTTCTTCATTGGGAATTAAGTCACTTTCCAAGTCCTGGCTCTGTGAGAGCTCTAGAGCTCCAAAAGGCAGCTGTGACATGCCTGTATCTAACACCAAACATCCACAAATAATATATATATATTTTATTAAAAAAAAAACCATCCAAAAATCAAGAAGCCATTTATTATTTTACAAGGGCAAAAGATACACCCTGTAACCAGAAAAGGATTTAGGCTACTGCTGAAACTCTGAATACACTAACAGACTCTGATCTCAGCGACACTAATTAAAAATACGGTAGCAAAATAGTGACCATGAACTCAGAAAGCAGTGTTACTCAGCAAGGTCTTACACAATGACATTAGGTATTGCAGCAGATTTGATGAGAAAACAAGCCCAATAACACACAGACTCTGCCTAAACGTCCTTTGACAATAATGACCTTTATGTAGGAGTTCTTTGTCATAAAAAAGGCTTCATCTCCTAATGGTCAAGATGCATCCATGTCTCTTTTCTAAACCGTTTCCTGTCTCCAAGATCCTTGTCAACAATTATATGCATTTTTTTCAATCACCAAAGCATACAGATCAATTTCCAGAAAAAGACGACAATTTGTGACCCATTATGACCCCCAATAAGACAGATGAACTGAAAAACCACAGAGATGGTTGGTGAGATTCACAGCCCCAACAACAGACGCGAAAAGGATAAATTACCTCTTACAAAGGGCGCAGCAGCACAGTCAACACCACGTTCACCTCCTCCAACATTTCCGAAGGCACTGCAACAGAAAGACTTGTTTGTATTGCCGACGGTTTTCCTGCAGGCTGTCTCCTTACACGCGACTCGTCTTCTGAGGGGTGACCTCGCAGCTACAGCACCTGAACAGCCGCTCCCGAACACCCCGAGCCCCTCACCCAGCCGCGGACCGGGACAACGCCGCTGCGCCGGGCCAGTCTCCGGAGACTGCAGCGCCACGGCGGCACGGACGCGGCCGCAACCAGCACCGAGCCTGTGTTTTAAGCCCATCGTCGGCGGGCGACAGCGGTTTTGCAAGGCCCAGGAGAGGCGGCCGAGAGCCACCGCACATGTACCTGCAGTCCCCGGAGGGCGCTGGCACCTCCTCAGCGACGCGGCCCTCGCGGCGAGCAGGATTCTCCATCGGCTCTGCAAGCACAGCTCCGTTAGCACAGCTGCGGCCCCCCGAACACGCCGCGGCCCCGTGCCGCCTCTTACCTTTGGGTCTCTTCCGGGCCGCCCCGCCACCCGAGGGGCCCCGTCCGCCGGCGAGACCGCACACGAGCTCCTGCAAGACAGACGCACGGTCCGCGTGAGAAACGGGTCAGGCCAGGACAATCCGAGCCGCCCCCCCCCCCNGAGGCATAGGGGCCGCGGCATGGCTCCGCGGCAAGGCTCCGCCAAGCGCTCCGCCTCCCGCGGCGCGCTGCATGGAGTGCGGCAGCAGGCAGGCCAGCACGCCGAGACAGGCCTCCTCCGCGCCCGCGCCCTCGGGCTGCGAATCCTCCACGATCAAGCGGGGCGTGTCTTGCTGCGAGAAGCCGGGGTCCAACTGGCTGCTGCCGCACTCCATGCAGCGCGCCGCGGGAGGCGGAGCGCTTGGCGGAGCCTTGCCGCGGAGCCTTGCCGCGGCCCCTATGCCTCCCGCATGGCCTCACCGCGCCCACCGCCCGCCTCACGGCCCGGCGTTCCCCACCGCCATCTTGCGGCGCGAGATCCGCCTGCGCCCCGCAGGCGTTACCAGGGAGACGCAGAGGGTCTCGCGAGCCTGGCGGGAGCGCGGTAGAAAACGCAGAAGAGGAAAAAAACAAAACCCCGACCTGGAATAAACTGTTCTCGTGCGGAGTTACTGACAAAAGTTTGCACGTAGTAAAGCACTGTAAAAACAAGTTTGTGTTCACAAAGTTTGTGTGTAATGCCTACGCATACACGTGAAGTGTACGAAATAATTCTCGTGCTCTGGCACGGCCTGAGCTAACCACTGTGTCACTGGAGAGATAGCAAAGGAATTGGTTATCTTGACTTCAAATAGAAAAAAATCGATGGCAATTCACTTTTTCTTATTCACACATTAGAGAACAATTGCAGATTCAATGAACTGCTAATAGTTTTAATTAAAATATGGCAAAGCAAAAATGTTTCAGATGCAGGGCTAACAAAGATTATGCGGTCTTTCAAAAGACTTTTTTAAAAAGTAGTACAAGCAGGTAGAGTTGATCTTAGTCTGAACTATAGAGTTGAACTAAATCATCTCCAGGATTCCTTTCCACTTTCATTTTCTGCAACTCAGTACTTTTGCATGAACCTGAGCAGGACAAAATTGAGAGCTCAGTCCAGGTAGTCAAACGAGTAAATGACAAATATGCATGTGAGTTTTAAAACTGACTACTGATATTTTGTGTTACATTTGTAACTAATGTTTTCCTTCTTTTTTATACTATGATACAAAAAAGCCTGCTTTCTTCATAAACATACACATTTCAGATCTAAATATTCACCCGCAGTTTGCAGAATGCTTTTTTTTTTTTTTTTGAGTCTTAAACTATATTATGCATGGGGTGTGGCCACCTCTATCTAAAAAAAGAAGATAAAAGAGCAAAATTAATCTTTGCTTCTTTTCCCTTCAGAAAAACGTCTGGCACGAGACTTTCAATTAATTAAACGAACGCTGTCTGATTTTTCATATTTGGAGTATTTTTTTTCTGGTTTTCTTGTATTTTACAGAATTTACAATGCAATAGTTTATTTTGTTCTGAATGTCTTCTGGCCAATGTAAGTTGCTAATTAGGATGGGACTCTGAGAAACAGAGGACTCGTTGCCATTTCTTCCACCGTCCATTTCTCTGTGCTTCTGTGCAGCCTCAGGCCCCATCTTCTAAACAGGATAGTATTCACATGAAAAGCACCAAATTCCAGATCCTAATTTCAAATGGGAATTAGATACCTAAACTAAGGTACCTAACGAGATAGATAAACTTACTGACCAAGGATTCTGTTTGTCTTCGAAAATCTAGGTTTAAATATGATACTGTAATATCTCAATTATTACTCACATGGGAGACCTGGCCAATTTCTGTATGAATTATCCTCTGCTTTACTAATTTGTGAATAAACACTGCACGGTGCCATGAGTCCGGGGTCAAATACGAATGCCTGGCGTGCTACTGCAGGTCACCGGGGACCGATATGCGGGACGTGAAGAGAGACGCGATGCTGGAAGCCAGCCCTCCCTGTGACTGCAGCCGCTCTGCAGAGCCCCCCCCTCCCCCCCC
>JAAWXA010000037.1:136197-161384 GCA_038090715.1 Florisuga fusca
TCTCCGGAGACTGGCCCGGCGCAGCGGCGTTGGCCCGGTCCGCTCCGCCCCCCGGGGCTGCTTGTCTCGCCGGAGCGCCCAGGGCAGCTCCTCGGCCTGTCCCCGGCGGAGGAAGAACAACGGGCAAAGCGGCTGCGGCAGG
Source organism: Florisuga fusca (assembly GCA_038090715.1). Classification (NCBI taxonomy): domain Eukaryota; kingdom Metazoa; phylum Chordata; class Aves; order Apodiformes; family Trochilidae; genus Florisuga; species Florisuga fusca. Next base: position 136,340 of record JAAWXA010000037.1, read on the forward strand.
GTCAGGGTGGCAGAAAGGGGACCCGGCACTTCCCCGGCTCGGGCCGCTTTACCTCGTCGTATCCGGAAGCCGACGGGCAGGGCCGGTACCGCCGCTGTAGGCGGAGGCGGAGCCGATCCAGTCGCCCCATAGCCCCGGCCGGGACCGCCCCACTAGCATCGTAGGGCGTCACGGGGACCGACATCGCCCGCGTTCCTGGGCGTTGTTACAGGACCTCCAGCACCGTGTCACAGAGCTTAGGAAACCAACACGTCGGTTAAGAATTACCATCTCGGCTTTTGTTTTTAACGCGGAAATCTTATTCAGGGAGTTCATTTGTGACTTTGTATCATGCCCATGTTTCCTACAGCTTCGTGTTTCTAAATACCATTTTTTCAGATGAGTCTTTGTCGCAAAAAGATTGGGAACTATTTTTCTGGTATTAAATCCAGAAAAAAAAGATGGCTGGTGTAAACCAGAAACTGTTAAAACATTTCAGAGCTGCTTCAGTGTAAATTGTTCCTTAAGCACTCGGCTAATTCAGGTGTGTTTTCAGAAGTCTTGTTTCTTTAGAATAATTAATTTAAAAGGCTACATAAATTACTGAAAGCCTTTTCTAAAGACGTTTGATTCAGGAGGCATTACTGAACTGTTGAATTAGTTTAAAGAGCAGCATCAGAGAAGAGCATCCCCTAGCAGAGTTTCATTATATGAGCATAAAGGATGCAAAAAGAAAGGATTAATCCTGATTTTGTTTTTTCCCCCCCATTTGACAAGCCAGGAACGTTGCAGCTTTTGGATGACAGCAATCAAGAATGAGACATTGTGACCTTCACATAGCTATAAAAGAAACTGACAGTGTTAAAAAGAAGTTCAGAAAACCTAAGAGCCTTTCAGGAGGCTCAGGCTTTTCACATCCCTCACCTCCCTACCACATAAACCTTATAAATACGCTAAATTCTGCCTTCAGACTTAGTACATGACTGGCCACTAGAGTCACCAGAGTCACCAAGCCTTCCAGAACTTGACTGGTGTAGTGGCTAGAAAGCTCCTGCTAAACTAGGAAGAAAAAGGAAGTGTATGGACTTCGGAAGCAAGGTCATGCTACCCAGGAGGACTACAGAGATGCTGTTTGCCATGGTAAGGAGAAAATTTGTATAAACAAAGCACAGTTGCCAAAGCTGGTCAGTACTGTGGTGGATAATAGAAAAAGCTTTTTAAAGTATGCCAACACCAAAAGGTAAGACAAAAGTGGAAGGAATAGGAATACTACTCTGATAAATCACACATATAGTTAAACAGAAGCAAAAATATATGTGGTTGATTCAAACTGAAGGGCTTATCCCTCTGTTTCTGTATTTTAAAACACATCCTGGAAGTGACAATATGAATGGCCAGATGGCTCAATTTGCATAAAGAAATATTATTAAAGTCAGGTTCTGCTATGTTCATCACAGGAGAGGCCCAAACAAAGAACAAAGTCCCTTTAGGCAGTCACATATTTTTCCCTGCTTTGTAGAAATGTCACAGCCAAGATGACATTACCTCAGTTTAAGGCATTATCCTCATTCAGATACTGCCATAGATCTCCTCTTCTCAGAAGTATTTTTATTCATGTAGGCATTAGTACCTTGAGAGGACAGGAAATCATCATCCCAGGCTAAAGGACTGAGGAACTGAAACTGCATTGATTGTTCTTCCTGCGATACTATGAAGGTTCTTCTAATGCTATTTTGAGCCTACTTTCTAAATTTATATTTATAATAGTAATTTACCTGTGATTCATCATCCTTCACTGTATAGAGGTAATCCTTTTGTCTGGTTTTGCCACCTCTCATTCTGTGATGTTTGTCAGGGCCTTTTTATATCTGTAACCAGCCCAGTCAGCTTTTGATATTTCACGTGAGTGCCAGCTGCAGTGCATGAAAGCAGAAACTTATAATTGCTATGCAAATCTTTTATATGGATCCAGAGTGTGAATTTAAAATGTTTTCCTGTAATCCCCCATTTCTAGGGGGATGCTCTAGGTGGCCCTGCTCTGGCAGGGGGGGTTGGACTAGATGATCTTTCGAGGTCCCTTCCAACCCCTAGGATTCTATGATTCTATGATTCTATGATTTCAGTGCCTTATGCAGTGCACACATACTAGGACTCAAGCCACCCCAATTCTATCATGATCACAGACAAGTCATTCCCATCAGAAAGCAAGAAAAATATTTTTTTTCTAGCATTTGATGATACAGGAGAAGAATACAAATGGATCACGTAATCAAACCCCATCTCTTAATTCTGAAGTCTTTTATAGAGGTTCTACTCTTTATGGTATAGAACCATGCTTGGATATTCTTTTTAAGCTTTAACTCCAGTTTGCATGTCTCTTTTTAATTTCCTCGTTGGCAGAAAGCCAGCTGGAGGACTGTCTCTGCACTGCAGTGAAAAGCTGCAGCTCTGGAAAGCCACCATGTCAAAAATAAGTATCAAATATTAAGATTGAATCATATGAAAAGAGAAGGCACTTCCACCAGCTGGTATGAAAATCTCTGAAAATCTTTCATGTTTTGTCATCATGTTTTCCCTCTGTGACCTACAATCCTACTTTCACAATAGAATTTATTGTACACGTGTTTATTTGCACGTTTATTGCTTTATTTACATATTTACCTGCTTCAGTGCTGTCCCGTGAGACAAACTATATCAATACTATGCAAGTTACAGCAGAGAGAAATAAATTAAACCCTTTCGATGCACTGTTTACAATATTTTTTTCCTAAAGATCGTATCTTGTGGTGTTACCATAAGTTAATGTGGAAATAACCTTTTGCATCATCTCCTAAATTATCTATTGAGAACTAGAGCACCTTTTGATTACAGATCTCAATATGAGAAAACTCTATAAGCTAGTAACATCAGTTATAGCCTGCAGAGATAATTATTCTAAATTTCCCGCCCTTGTTGTGCTTTTACTTTTTTCCTGATTATCTTCGCTCAGAGTCCTATGACACCATGGATTCACTTTTATGCTAGACCGAACCTTCTGAGGGTTCAGCTGTGTCCTCACTGCAGGGTTGATGGGTACTAAACCAGAGGAGGATTCTGGTTTACCTATCCGTAACTGTAGCTCATCCCTATGGAAACCTTGAGGACTGCAGGGGGCAGAGGCTGAGCTGTCCTAAGAAACGCTGCAGATTATTGCTGACTGGACTCGTTTTACAATGGCTAGGTTGCTTTTCCACCAGGCTGCATCAGCACCGGGTAGATCTCCTTTTCTTTATCAGAAAAGATGTGGGATTTTCTACTTGAAACTACTTTCTGGGAGCTTTCCCTTGTTCAGCATGCAGAAGCCTCATACTTTGAGTTTGCTCAGCTTTGCCACTTACTGCATTGAAGTGCTTTGAAATGACAGTGATGTGGCCTTGTGCCCTGAATTAAGTCCCTCTCTGGTCACCCGGGCCGCTAAGAGCTCCTGGCCACACAGCTGTCTGCTTGCACCGCAGCTGGCAGCTCACAGCAGTTCTACAGTGCTGGCTAGCAAAGTTCAGGCGGAGTTTCCTCATGTTTGTGCAAATGCCATTACTTACCACTGAAGATCATTACACTTGCCTTTAGCTGAAGAGGACAAAGAACCATCTGGAAGAGATGAAGATCTGACTGTTCTGCTTAGTACCGAGGGATGAAGAAGGAAGGAAGGAATGATGCCAGGCCTCAGCACCTTTAGCACTGCTGGCTTCGTGAGTTTGTGGTGGATATTGCCACGACTCGACACCGGGCACCCAACACGCTCCGCGGGTGCCTGCGTTCAAGGCCCCTTCTCACACCCGAGTCACGCAGATGACCTTCCCCAGAGCCCCTCAGCCTCGCGCACGCTTCCGAGCAGCTGAGCCCAGCACCGCTCACCCCCTGCACCACACGGAGGGAGCGCAGCCAGGACCGGGAGCCCCGCTCCGCCATGGCCAGCTGGGGCTCACCGGCAGTCGCCGTCCTAACAGGAGCGGGGCAGAACGGGTGCGAGAGGCCAGGGCCAGCTGAGGCTGCTGGGGCCGGGGGAGCAGGAGGCTCCCGGGGAGCGTTGGTGCTGCCGGTCCGGCTCGGTCCGGCTCTCGGTGGGGTCCGACCGCGCCCCTCACAGGCTCCGGCGGCGACACCCCCACGCGCCAAGCAGAGCGCGAGAGCCGTCGGGTGAGCGCAGGGGCAGGGGGCGGGACCCGGTCCCCCTAAGACACGCCCACCCCATCCGCAGTAGCGCAGCACCACGTGCCAGTCAGGCCAATCGGGGAGGGGCTCGGGGCTCTTTAAGAGCCGTGCGCCAGTCAGCGCGCGCTGCAGCAGCGGCCGTCGGGGTTGCCATGGAGACCACGGCCGGGCCGGTCGCTATGGAGACAGCAGTGCCCTGGCTGCCGGGCGCGCGGCGCGGNCGAACCCGCTCCCCGCTGCCCGCCCTGCCCTGCGGCACTGCGGCCCCGCGGCAGCCCTTCGCCCTCCCCCTCCCACGGGGAGGGCAATGCGTGCCCGGCGGTCCAGGAGGCGGCTGATGCTAGGGCTGGTGTTGAGCCCTGGCCGCGGTGTGGTCTGGGGTCTGGGGAAGGCCCCGGGGACTGGGCCGGGGCCCGTGTGCCGGTGTCGCAGCGTCAGCGCAGGCGGTGGGTGCGGTGACCGGAGTATCAGCTCCAGCGGGGACGAGGCCGGTGACAGATAGCATCGATAACAGACCAGCCTGGCTCGGGTCCTGCGGGCTGGCGCGCTCAGGGGCGTTCGGGCCATCGGTACATTGCTGTCTTTCTTTTCTTCCGCTGGGCACTCCTTGATTTGCATTAGTGAAATGCAGTTAATGCTAGTTTTTAATGTCAGAAAGCTTGGAAACTAAAATTTTATAGCTCTGATTTCCCAGAGTTTCTGTTTTATTAGCAGATTAAATCTTATTTCCATTTTACCCCAAACTTTTATCTTATTAGTTGCAGCACTGGTCTTGCTGGTCTGTTTTCTGCAGTGCAAGGGGACAGCTGCAAACCTGTTTATTGTGCTATAGCCTCTTGCTGTCTAAAGAGCAACTGCGTGGACCAGGGAGGATAAGCCACAACAGTGAAGTTGACTGCTTCAGGAATGACGAGGAGCGAGACTGGTCTAATATCCTGCACCTCTGCTTTCCCTATCTTGGTAGGGCCCAGAGGCCTTGTCAGCGAATTGGTCTTTGCATATTAGATATAGTGTTGTTTAAGAGCAAGGGTGAAGGAGGTGGTGAGATGATAGTTCTTGTTTTATGGCAGTTTGTGATGAAAAAAAGAAAGGAAATGTCAGCTACATCAGGACCTGAAGGGAACCCCAGTTCTAAGAAGCAGTTTAGTACCCCTCCAAGAAATAAAGTAACAGCCTTTTGACTTTGGTTGCTCTTCTTCTCCCCCTGTCTGCCAATTCCAAGACACATTGGTTTCAAAGATGCCAGTGATAACAGTTGTACCTATTGCCCAAAAGGTTACTCAAAGATAATTCTCAAGCATCAACACTACCAAGGAACAGATGGATAGTACAATTTAAGATAGGAGGTTGGTGTAAAAATGTCAAATCCTGTCCAATTTCTCCACTTTCTCCATATCTTTTCCATCCATCTCTGCTGGCAGCCCACTTACCAGCTACTTTGAGAGAAGCTTTTCATTCCTTTTTCCTAGAGATGGCTGCCTTCTGTACAGGTAGGTCATATTATGATCATTTGTCCTCTGAAAGCCCCTCTTCAAAGGGGATACTCTTGCATTCTGCATAACAGGATGGTCATCTTTGCCTGGCACTTCACTGAACTCATGTGCCAAATTGCATCCTTATCTGTTCTCTGAATCTTTGAAACAGAGATGTCAGATCAGACTGTAAACTTGCTCTTTGATTCTGCAGTTATATGCCAATAAACTGGGAATTCCCACTGGAAAAAAAGAATTACAGTCCTGCAACAACACAGCAGAAGTAAGTTTTAGTTAGTTTTATCTGACCAGAAACCTACTGAAACTCTGCCAAGTACACACACTTCTTTTCGTGACAGCCACTTAAGCCCTACTGGTAAGTTACTAACATTGTAAGTAAATTGCCGAGGGAGCTAGGAAGCTGGATTTTGGACTTTCCTCTGTCACTGACTCTGTCACTGGTGTAGGATCTCCAGCAAGCCTCAGAGGAGTTTTCCCCACTGTGAAATGGGTGACCTCTTCTTGAAATAGACCACCATCTGCAAATTGGAAGATGAATATAAAAAGTGAGAACAGTTAAAATGACAGCAGGGTCTTCAGCGCTGTAACAGAAAGCATGTTATAATGTTGGAGACAGCTATACTCTTGATTCAGAGAGTTCAAGAAATGTGGAAATAGTACACACATGATGATTCCAACTCTTTTAGCTTGCTGGAGAAATTTCACGTGAGGTTTGTGTGAGGGCAAAACAGACTACTGAGGAGAAGATTTGCTTTCCTCAGGAAACAAACCAGAGTAAATAAAATATTATTCTGTCTTTCAGGAAAAGATTTTTTTGTAACTTGGTAAGTATGGTAGGGGGCTGATAACAATTAGATAATAAGCCCTGATAGCAATCAGATTAATAAAACTGGCGAATAAAGTTGGCAAGCAAAGTTGCTCCTAAGTGTTACATATTGCACATCTAGTTAGAGTTTTCTAAAGGATGAAAAAGCTGGGTTTTGTTTTGTGTCTTTGTTCCCTTGGCTGTGGCACCTGGTCTGTGCAAAGACCAAACATCACAAAGTTGTTTGGGTTTTTTTTTTACTGAATAAATTTTTTACTTTGCCCTGCCTGATCAAAAAAGTGTGCCTCCCCAGACTTCTTGCTATACCTTGGAGAATGCAATAGTTAATGTAGGAAATAATGAATGTAGGGAACCTTCTTGTTTCCATGTGTACAGTTTGTCAGGCAGTGTCATTGTGTATCTGTGGGATACGTGAACAACACTTCTTCAAAAATGCTGTCTAATAACTACTGGTCTTTTTTTTTCTGTTCCTGCATGACTTTTGTCCAGTTTCAAAACAGCATCTGGAAGACTAGGTCTGGTATTAGTGGGAAATGCTAAAGCTTTTAAGCCAATTACCTTAGCAGGAAATTAAAAAGTTCACAAGGGCATAAGGAAAGGGATGGAAAACTTATGAGTCACATGGCACCTTACCCCAGCGTGCGTGTGCAAAGAGTACAAATATTGAGAAACCTTATTAAGGTATAGTTTGCACTTCTGTATCCGGAGGTAAAGGGCCCTAATCAGCAAGGACAATGTTCCAGCTCCTGTACCATGGGATGATAATTTGAAATAGTGACAAGTGGGGGAAAATTACAAGTAAATTCAGACTACCTGAAGGGGAAAAGATGTTGAAAAAATTGCTGCAAATATGATGATAATTTCACTCTTCCCTTTCCTTGCTCTGAAAGAGTATCTCCTTTCTGCATCCGAGAGGATGTAGCAGTACCTCAAATAGCATTTATTGCTGCAGTAGGACACCATGACAGTGACACAGCAGCTAGAGTCAGCAAGATTTTCCCTGCAGAGTGCCACCTTGTTCCTGTTCAGGTCAGAATGCTCATCAGTGCTGCATTAAGATGCACTTACACTGGATGTTTGTTGAAACAATCAAGCTTTTTAAGAGTATGGAAAGCACAGGAAAACATTTTGTTCACCTTCTTGCTTCCAGTCTTTTACTACGTTTCATTTGTTCTTATCCCATGCCCAAACTGAAAGAAATAGATGTTCTGTGACACTGAAGATGGTGGTAAGTTTTTATTATTTTGTTTTTCCCTTTTTTCTTTTTATCCCGCCCCCATCCCTGACATTTATAGGGTTTAACTGGGGTTTCTGTGCACTTTGCAGTGCAGACTGTCTGGTAATAAAGAAGCTGCATTACTCTACTGTGTCAGCTGTCACCAGAAAATAAACTAAGAACAAAGTTTTCTGCTGTAGATTCTACAGGCCTTGAGACAACTCTGCAATGCAATGATCACTGACTCTGTCTTGGTTATGTGTAGAAAACTGGAGCTTGTATCCTAGAAGATCCTGTTTTCCACCAGTGACCATCAGAAGCTGTTGCACAGTGTGGAGTTACTGTGCTGGAGAACTAGAACTGCAGTAACGGGGAGTGATATCTCCGTGAAAAATCAACATGTTTTGCTTGAAAGAAGGCAGATAGCAGATGCCATAAAACTTTATACTTTATGCAAGAGAGAATGGTAGAAGAACTCTCAGTGAGGACTCAATCAATAAACACTGGGACTGAAATTCTTTCAGTTAACTCTTAGAAGTTTGTGGCATCGGCCTTCAATATCTGTACTTCAGCAGGCAGCAGGACAAGAGGCTGGAGTCATGATTCATGGTGGTGTTCTGGTTTTGTTCTTGGTGCCAAAGTGTAGTATCACACCACCTAGGAGAGGCTGCTCCTTACTGGGATGTGAAGATCTGTGAACTGTAGTGTTTGGTGTCATCCAGAAGGGACAGGTATCACACTGAGGTCTGAAGGTGACTTCCCCAGCATGGCATGGTGCCACTTGCTCTGGTAGCAGATGCTGCTTCCTGCTGTGATATGAAGGTGATTATCTCCCAAAATTATATAGATTAAACAGGAAACTCAAAGTATCTCAGTGGGATCAGGAGTTTTGAAGGCAGCAGAGTGAGTTGCGGGGGGGCTTTTGTGACTAGGAGGATGCACAGGCTGTAAGAACAGAGAAGCTGGTATATCTGAGGTGTTTAGTAGTTTAACCATCCAGCAGACCATCTCTACTAGTGACCAGTGCTGGCTGATGCAGATGTAAAACTAACAAAGTATTTTTTTAATTAGGCAGTAGTGTAATTTATGTAGCCTCAGTCCCTTGTAGTTTGTTAGTTTCACTTGCATGAAGCCCAAGCTGAATCAAGATTTGCCCACTGCACACACTACATGTGCTTCAGGGACAGATGTTTTATGGAAGGTAAGCATCTTGTCACCCTCTGCTTCTGAAGACTCTTAATTGTAAGTATGCTCTTCTGGAAGAGCATCACTGGTCCTTGTGTGTCCTGTTAACTTCTCTATGTCCACTTCTGTTTCTCAAGTAAATGTAATAACAGCTCAATTTTTAAAAAACTTATTTCTATTTGTTGGGCAGGAATTCGTTCCTGGGACATTAACATTCTGTCCTGTGACCTGAATCAACAACTGAGACTCTTTGTATCCCGACACCTGGCTCAATTTTCTTCAGAAGTCAAAGGTCAGCTTTTTGGTTTATCAGCATAAACTTTTGTTTGTTTGTTTGTTTGTTTAAAAAAAAAACCAAAAACAAACAAAAAACCACCCCAAACTGATTGTGATTTATAATGTAAACTTCCACTAGTGAACTGTTTGCCCAGGATTCTGCAGACATGAATGTTGAAGAAAAACCCTCTAAAACCATCTTAAGAATCTGTTGGATGCAAGGAATGTAACTTAAACTTACATCTTACTACTGAGAATTGAGTGAATAGAAACCTACTGTTTAAAAGGCTATGAAGCTAGTAAGTTAGAATTTGTCTATCTGTTTGCTGTATTTCATGCCACAAAAAATTTTACTTTGTAAACTATTTATTATCTATCTCTTTGGTTTGGGTTTTAGAATGTCTTTTTGTATGCACAAAATGTGTTGCAAATAGTGTGTAAGACTAGCCAAATGACTTTTTGAATCTCTCTTTTGAAGAGAGAAGAACAATGAGTAAGAGCATTATAAAAATGACATGAACAACTAGAAAGTGTGCTTGCCTAGCTTGTGAAAAGCTTGAACTTTGGTTAGGTTGTTTATACTACTTTTATGCAACGTATGTTACTGTAGTAAGCACAGATGACACTGTTGCAAAATCTTTTTTGTATAAGATTGTCTTATAGCTCACTGTACATTTTACACTCTTGTCAAAGCTTCTGAATATATTTGCCAGTTGAGGAAGCTGTTTTCCTAATGGATAGCTGTGCAAGAAGGTACCTGGACTCTTCTCAAATGTGCAACTAACAAATGCCTCTTACTTTTCCTGTGACTTTTTAACATGGGGATAGAAAATCTCCCTCCTTCCTAAGCAGTGTGTATGTACACACACACTTATGGGATGAAAATAGACTGTGTATAAAACATATCGGTTGAAACACTCAGCAGAAGATATGTCTGAATTTGAAGCAATTATAACAGAGGTCATAGTACAAATAGACAATAACAAGTCATCATGAGTATAACGTTTGCCCCAAAATTCTTTTAACTCGGGGCTGAAATACCTTTGTATTCATTGTGAGCAGCATGTATGCCCCTCCTTCCCTTGCTTGGTTCCTGAAGATCAAAGGATGATAAATGTGATGTTAGTCTATAAAGAAGGTTCCATGAGGGATCTGGGGAATTGCAGGTCAGTTAAATAATTGTCAGGTCTACTGGGGAAACCAGTAGCAACTGTAATAAAATGCAGAATTCGTATCTACCTGAGAAGAGTCATCACTGGTTCTGCAAAGGGACATCCTGCTTTTCAGATGTCTTTAAGTTTTTGAAGAGAGCAGCAAAATGCAAAGATGAGTAATTTAGTCTACCAGCAAAAAATGTTTTGGGAATCTAAGTTCATGAAGTTTGTTAAAGGATGTCTCCTGGCCATAGAGGCCAGCCTTTGGTGTGCAGAAGTTACTGAGAGAAGAATGGGTAAACTGAGGTTCTGATGGAAACAGCCAGCTCTGTCAACAGGGGTGGATTGCCAGTCAATTTCATTAAGGTACCTGCTGTTTAACATAGATGCTTAAACATTAAAGGGTGAGCAGTGAAGCAAGTTTGATAATCCAAAATCATTCAGGACTCAGTAATGCTGAATCCTGACTTAAGAATGAACTATGCTAGGTAAATGCCTATATGTGAAAAACAGCCCCAAAGGTAGTTTCAAATTAGAAACAAAACAAAACAAAACCACAACAAACCAAAACAGAAAGAAAAAACACACACCCCCCCCCAAAAAAAAAAAAACCAAAAAATAAAAAAATAAAAATAATAATTAAAAAAAAACCCAAACCACACAAACCAAACCAACCAACAAACAAAAAAACTAAAAAAAAAACCCGAAAAACCAAACAACAGGTAGGTTCTGAACGGGCCATTACAATGGAGGAGTGAAAAGGATTTAATGGAAGCATGAGGATACAGTTCATGGAAACATGAATTGAATTCTTGGCAGCAAACAAAACAGATAAAATGCTTGGAATTATTGTGTAAGAGTGGAGAACAAAACAAGGAGCATCATGGCATTTTATATTAGATCCCAGATGTTGAACACTGCACTTCTGGTCTCCTTATTTCAAATGTAGCAGAACTGCAGTGGAGCTCAGAAGGGTAAGATGGTCAGAGGTCTGGAGTAGTTTTCTTTCAAGAAATGATCAAGCTGAGATGCTTCAGTTTGGAAAAGAATCAGCTAAAAAGATGAACAAGAACTAGGGGGAATGAAATGGTGGAAGACATGTTCAAAAGAAAATATGGTGAGATGGTTGCACATACTCAACCAACAGTGGAGCCATAGATTTATATCTACATCTTTTGTCAAGAAGTTTGTGTGTTTCAGAAAGAAAACTGATAAATATTTGCAAGAAATCCTTTGAAGGCAGTTACTAATTGGATGAACCAAAACAGGGGGACTTTATTGTCCCCTCTAACCCTACTTAAGTATATTACAGAACACTCAATACATATTTCAAATGATTGCATCTTTAATGAGGCAGAACAAAAGTATAGGTGTGAGAGACTGGCTTGGTGATCTAGGGAACATGGATTGGTCTTTGGATCTGATCAGTTGGTAGAGGTGGCTACTTGGTTTGTAGCAACTGTGTACAGCTGGTGTATGTAATTTCTCTATTAGAGTCCCCTGGAAGCACTTAAGGCAAGAACAGCCAGGCAGAGACAGGCTTTGGGGTTATGAGGATCTAGAAAGCAGGTTTGCCTAAAGCTAGATACTTGCACATTCCTGCTGATTCAGTAAGCAGAGATCTTGAAATGCAGCAAGGCCATCCCTCAGAAGGGGCTACCCATGGAGTCAAGAATACTGAGGCAGAAGCAGTAAGCAGGGGAATAATGGCCACAGTTTGCAAGGTGTTAAATAGCTGCCTAGACTGTAGAAAATCGTGATAGTCCATACAGCTGAAGATTGTGGCAGGAGATAGTGCAGCCTAGAGATGAACGCTGAAGGACTTAAACTGAGGATTAATACTGCAATCCCAGGATTGATGTGATTGTAGTGGATTTTGTGTGCAGTCAAATTTCTCCCAGTAACAGCAACAAGCTATTGCTATGACATGGCTTGGGGGGAGGATGTGGGAAAGACTGCTACAAGAGAAATTTAAGGTTCCAACTCATAACATAATCTAGAAAAAGCTTTAAATGTAAACTGGGGTCAGTCCTGACCGCATTCCATACGTACCATCAGATAATACCCTTTGGAAGATACCAGCAGTCTTAAACAAATGCTCTTTAGTTATACTGTTTCTGCTTGGGCAGCTATTGATTACTTCCATGGTTAAGAATCTTTCTAATTTATTTTTTAATATCTGCTGCAACTTGCTGCAAATTTGTTGCTGTATATCCTGTAACAGCCCTATGAAGATGTGTGTTAATTACCATTCTGCTCTGGGTGGACATACATAAAACTAGAAACTTCTTAACAGTAGGAATTGTTCAGCTCTGTGCTGTACCCTCAATGTGACCTCGGAGAGGGTTCTACTCGAAGTAAAAGTTTTGTTTTTTTTTAAATGAGAACAGTCACAGGCACCTCTCCAGAGACAAAACCTCCCCATGACTGGAGGTTTTCAAGATGTGATTGGACAGGGTGCTAGATTAGATAATATAACCTATGTTACTTTTCCCATGAAAAGTTGTGTCAGATCATCTTCTGAGGTTCCTTCCAGCCTGGGCTGTTCTGTGCCTCTATGAATTCAATTTTGCAGTTAAAAGACAAGGAGTTTTACTAGTGGCACAAATCAGGTTAAGTTATAAACCTGGAAAGAAGCAAAGGCAAATGTACAAGTCCACTATGCACATCTTAGTGTCAAAGTCTACATTTGAGTCTCCTTTTACAGTAACAAATATCTCATAGGGTAGTGTTTTTACCTTGCACAAGTGACTCATCTTCTTCACTAGACTAGGAATGGGTTTGAGTGTCAGCTTGTGCTATATACTCTTTTCCCTTACACTGTCTAGTTTCCAGTGATGAATGTCAAGTGCATTACAGTAAAACAACAAACAAAAAACCCCATACTGCCTTGTTTATTCAAATTATAGCTCCCAGATAGGACAAATTATATGTTTGTCTGTTCAAGCAAAAGCTGTTCTTGTCAAGAGGCAAAACATCAATTGCTTGTGAAAATTATATTACAGTGAAAGTGTATGATCCCCACAGCTGTGGCCTCCTGCTAGAGAGACTTCTGTTGCGTAGATCATCCAGTGATGCTCTTGCTGCTAGTAAAAAGACTACTATGTCCTAAATTTGCATGTTTAGGTCATAGAAAAGCCAGTGGTAAACATTCCTTCCACAGATGCAATAATGATTATTTGGATTTTATATGTTTCTAGTCCTACAGCTATTAACTTTCCTGCACCATTTGTCTGCCACCATACTTCTGACCAGAGAAATATTAAAAAAAGCACTACTTCTGGGCTTCTTCCTTATGTGCTTGAGAGCTGTATTTGCTTTCATAGTAACCACACTGAGCACAACCTCAAAGATCCCATGAATTGCAGTCTCCCAAAATACAGTTTCCCATGCTCTAAGTGCAGCCCATGTGTCTCACTGCTACATTCATGTGGCTGCAGCAATGCCAAGCGTTGCTCTTTTCAATTGACTTCTGTCACAAACTGCTTTTAGATTTTTCTCCCAGAGCACTGGTAAAGAGCATCTCTGTGGGGCTTACAGGCACCACCGGGGTCTACCAGTTAGATACACTGTAATTAGTTACTTGTGTGTTCTGTAAGAATATCTATTCTGTAAAAATGCTGTATCTCAGAGCAGGCAGTCAAACTGGCCTAAGCAAAAGGTACAGCCAGCACAGAGACAAAAAGGGGATGCATGAGGAAGAGTCTAATCGGGGTGCACAACATGCTTCCTCCTTGTACTGTTATACCTCTCAGAGAGGTATGTTTCGTGTGTGTATAGTGACACTCAGCACTCTTCCACTTCCACAAAGTTTTGCAGTCTTTCCCTACCAGAAGCTATAAATCTGGCAAGGAGTACAGCAGTTGAGTGACTTCTTGTGGGAATAAACTTGCAACCTCTTCTCGTTCCCTTGGATTCCCATTCCTGTCTGGTCTCATTTGGATGCATCTTCCTATGCTGGGCAATCCCTGTCTCAAATCTAGTTGTGTTATGGGTTTGACATATTTGCCTTCTCATTTCTCCAGACAGAAAAGGCCTAATGGCTCCTTATAGGGAAGCTGTTCTGTACCTTTCATCTTTCTTTTACCACTGTTTTATAGATCTACCTCTTTGAGATGCTGGGATCGGAAGTGTGTAGTGCTCTGAGTAAGGCAGAGCTATGTACTTATACCACATCACAGTATTTTGTCTTTTTTTTTTCCTGTTTTATAAGATATTCAATGACTGCCACTAAGCAGTGAGCTGACGCTTGAATAGAACTTAGACCATCATAACCTCAAAATCTGTCCCCAGTGTTACTAATTAGCTCTAATCAGCAATAGTTAGTGTGAATATATATATAAAGATAAATAAAATGGCAAAAGAAACTGAGCATTGTGAGGTCTCCCTCAGCCATACTAATAACTTGGTATTACCCATCATCTCTGCTGGCATTCTGCTTTCCTCCTTTTCAGGTTGTTTATGAATATGATGAACAGCAGAAGTCCTGGGGTAGGCTTATATGACATGCCTTATGAAATAATAAATACACTATGTCAATATAACTTTTGAGATTTTGACAAGCTTATTTGGTTTTTATTAAGAAGTAAGGTCATATTTCCTGTAATGCCATGATGATTGGCATTAATTCTGTATTCTATTTGAATCTTTACTGCTGATGGGTTTTCCAGCCTTCTAGGATTTAAATGCCACAAAGTACTGGAGTTTAGATTGGAAGCTGAGAGCTTCTTAATCCAGTCTCTCAGATTCTGTACAGAAATTATCTGTTTGTATAGACTTAAGTCTGATTGCTGCAAGCTGTACTTCTAAAGAACATAAAAAGCACATTACCTTTGAACAAGGTCCACCACATAAGAACTTCAGCAAAATACTGGATACCCTGTTTTAATGAATAGTCTGTATTGCTGCCTATCTATAATCATGGACCCTATCTATGGTTATGGTGCTTCTTGTAGTACTTAAAACTAAATACAAGATTTCCAGTTCTCATCCACAGATATTGTTCATGAGTGATATCACCACAAACTAAAACCCCCTACCTGCACTCCAGACTTGAGATTTCCGTGGGAGTGGTCTCCAGCAAATTTGGGATTTGGCTTCTGTGCTCAGTTCTCTGCTGGCCCAGGTTGTAGAAGCTGAGGTCTGGTTGGGAAGCTGAAGTGGAAATAGTGGAAGCTGTTAGGAATTAGCATCTGAGCAGGCAGGACTCTGCTGAGCACCCAGTTCCACTGTGCAAGGGTTCAAGGCAATTCAAGGGTTGCAGACAGTTTTTGGTATCTTATATAAATAGTGTTTTTTTCCTCAGCAGACACCTGTCATCTTTTAGTGTGCCTAGAATAGCATTTTCTTTTCTTTCATTGACTGGCTTTATTCTCTTATCTCTAGGTTTTTTGATAAGCTGTTTACCTTTTTCCTTTAAACAAATGTTCAATAGCCCTGGTTGAGCCAGTTAAGAAAAAAAAAGGAAAAAAAAAAACAGAAAAAAAAAAAACAGGAAAAAAAAAGAAGAGCCATGGGCTCATGTGCTTCCACTCAGTGCCAGCAGAACAACCAACAAGGGCTGTTAAAGACACCACTTTCTCCATCTTTACAAAATTTGGAGCTTCAGTCGCTGGATAACAGTTCATGGAGGATCTATATGAAGCAGAACAGTACTTTAACAGTCCTCTGGTAACTTTCATATTATCCATCACGACACCTGCACACAGAATAACTTGAGGGGGGGAGGTTTGGGGTTTGTTTGTCCTTTTGGGTTTTGTTTGTTTGTTTGTTTGTTGGGTTTTTGTGGTGTTGGGGTTTTTTTAGTGTTACAGTGGCATTTCTTTCACTTGACAAAGGCAGCATTCTTTTGGTGGCCACGTGCATTGTAAGCATGGTAGCTGCAATGACAGACTGACTTCTTCAATGAGACTAGTTCTCATACACACTTCTGGAGTCTCATGTTGTTCTGCATTTACCAGGGATGTTGAAAATAGAGGTACTTATTACAAATTAATACATGCTTTGGGTGATTTTTTTTTTAAAGACTGTTGCTGGGATTCTAGCAGAGTTCTGCCAGGGCCTTGAGGAGGCATCAGTCACCAGCTGCTTAATTCCTGTTGACCAGAGCCTTGAACTTGAACAGATAGAGGTACGTGTGTGTCTTTGGGTGTTCCAGTGCCACCCCCATGCTGAAGCTGAGGACCCTGGGCCGAGCCAGCTGATCATGGGCACATCTGGAAAGG
Organism: Florisuga fusca; assembly: GCA_038090715.1. Taxonomy (NCBI): domain Eukaryota; kingdom Metazoa; phylum Chordata; class Aves; order Apodiformes; family Trochilidae; genus Florisuga; species Florisuga fusca. The sequence goes on from JAAWXA010000037.1 coordinate 152,884, forward strand.
TTTGGCTGGCTGGCTGCAGCATTTCCCAGGATGGCTTCCCATAGCGGAAAGCTTCCTCACTCAGAGCCAGTGAACACGTGCTGCCGCACTGCCCCAGTGTAGAATAGAGCAATTGTGTGCTCAGTGCAAGTGAAAGGAGCTTCTCATCAGATCCCCATGCTGTGCACCACCCTGAGATGGTGGCAGATCCTGAGCCTGAGGGGTCTGACCCTGCCTCTGGTGCTCTGCTGCATCCAGCCTGGGCAGAGGGACCTGAGCAGAGTCCCCCGAAATAAGCACATCCAGGATCTTAGTTGCTCTTTCAGGAAATTATTTCTTCCACCAGATGAAGACTCAGAAGAGTGAAAGACAGTGTGGAAAGAGCCTACTAATCCTATTTTGCCATGAGATTAATTGTTGTCATGTGCTATTGTAATTTTAATGCTGTAATTCCTGCCTCCTTAAAAAAAAGATGTCACTCAGTTTGACTGGCTCTGTTCCAGGGTTTTGTCTTGGCCTATTAACCATGACACTGCTAGAATGTATGCCTTTTTCCTTCCTCTCTAAAACCTTAAAATTGCTGACTGGAGGCACTCTTTTCCTTTCCTGAGCTGGTTTTGCTTTTTTCCTGCAGTCTAAGATGACATGATTTCTGCTTGATACTGAGAAATTGTAATAGGCTTTGTGGTAGAAAATCATGAACCCTAAAGTGGAGTTAACAGGGGTCTTTAAGGGCTCGTATCTAGAGGCATCTTTCTTTTGAAGTACCAACTTGTTTTCACCCTATTCTGTGCAATGGAATGCCTTGCTGCTCAATATGGAAACTTCAGGGGATTGTGTGCTAAAGCAATCAGCTTTTCCTGATTTATTGCTATGGTGAACATGTTACTGCAGAGGATCTAAACCAGATCCCTATTTCAGCTATAATTTTTTTTATTTTTTGCTTTATCTTGCTAGCCTGTACAAAGGGTAAGGGAACAAATGAGTCAATTCCTGAGTTCAAGCTTTGGAAAGCTGAGAGCCCTATAAAGAAAATCACTGCTTGAAGACAGTGTGCTGTTTTTATTTTACACCAAACAAATGTTTTAACTATTGTTTGTGTCTGGGGTTTTTTGGGTGGCTGTTACCAGTTTTGTGTTGCACAGACTTGTTAGGGTGAGGTGGTTTTTTCCCGTTTGAGGGCATCAGATTGCAAGCAGTCTGCTATAAGCTACTGGTAATTAGTTTTAGTGGTTAATTATGTGTGGTTAAAACTGTGCCTCACTTCTAGGTTGAATTTTTTTTAGTGTGGTTTCCAGCAACTGTGTGCATGTCTGCCTGTGTGCCTGGGAAGCCTGCTCACAAAGCTTCCAGTGCAGTGCTACTGCTGTAATTCCTGACACAGTAATACTTGGTCCTGAATAAATCTCTACAAACCAGATTATGTTGATTGAGTTATTTAACTAGAAGTACATGATACAGTTATTTTCTACTCAAAATTAGTTCTCATACAAAACACAGGCAGAAATAATGCTTAGTGAAGTTTTGCATTTTATCTACACAGATAACTAACTTCACAGTTTTGTGAGTTTCTTAGATCAAAGTTCCTGGAGCTGAAATGAGCACAGTCATGAATTCATGGATAGCTTTTCTAAAATTAGGATGTGCCCTACTAAATTATTACTCTTGCTTCTAAAACCAGACATTGTGGTTAAATTTTGTTGGCAGTTCATGGAATTCAAATACTTGAAGCATGTGTGGAGGTAAAGAGTGAAGAGCCAGGGGATTTGTCCTGGAACAGTCTTTGGAATCCTTCAGGGAAAGTGCAGATAGTGAGTGCCCTGTGCTGAACCAGTTCTGGTGCCTTTCCTATCTAATAGTTAATTGTGGCAGGATCTGTTTGAATAGGCCTTGAGAGAAGATTAACCCTTTAATTTGATAGAAAAGGAAAAGAATTATGAAGTGGTTGGGGGAGGTTGGACCTTTTTTCAGGACACGGAGTAAAAGAAGCATATTTTGTTGTTTTGGTTTCTTTAGTGCTTTGTGTCCTAGTAGATGTGGGTGTTCTCTTTGTTTTGCTTTTTTGTTTTTTTTTTTATTTTTAAAGAAATACTAAGTCTACACTGGTCTGTCCTTGAAGTAGTAGCTTGGGAATAATTCAGTGATTTTGATTTCTCAGTCCTTTGTTAAATGCATTTGGTGGACTATATTTTTAATCCATTTGAAACAGTGTTTTTTTCCTCAGTGATATTGCTCTTTATCTGTAGAACTTTCTAGGACAGCCAAGTTGGATAAGACTTAAATGTCTTATGTTAAAAAAAAAGACAGGAAAATGCTGTCAAACAACACGATAGGACAAGGCCATATTTTTGTTTCAGATTACTATTTCTTAGTAGTTCTACTCACATTTTTGTAAGCTGTGGCCTGTTCTGTATTTTGTCTGCCTTCACTTCCACAGTAGCCATTGTGGAAACTGGGTATTGCTATTCACAATGTTGCTTTGCCTTCACGTAGGTGAATGCTCTGAGTTTGACCTAATCCTACCAGTTTCCCTCAGAAATTTCACTGAGTGCTAGTGATTCTGCAGGGAAATCCGCAGTAGACAGTTTGACTCTTATAAAGAGAATTCTCCTGGGATTACTGTTCTAAAGATGGGATTTGCTTGCATTTATATTCTTGTTTCATGAGATGAATATTTTAAAGTGCTTATTGATTTTTTTAATTTTTTTTTTCCTCCAGTCCATTTGTTTTTCATCTCTGATTTCATCTGAGCTGCATCCTTGTAAGAAAGCATGTGCTGCAGTGCTGATCTCATCCTACAAGAGGGCATAAACCTTGGAGGGAACAGTGCCTACAATGGACACCCTATTTGACCGATGTCTAAAGAACATTTGCTTATTTTGCATCTGTTTTCCTGTTTCTTGACTAGTAGGCCTTAGAATGACTGTTAACTGTAATATCCCAAACATGCACACAATTTACTAGTGCTAGGTTGGGTGGACTAACATTTTATCTCGTAAAATGTAAAACATGCCTGGAAGAACAATTACCTGTTCTGTAACCATAGCATATGGTTATTTCCTGTCCTGTCTCCACATGTTGTAGCAGATAGATTCTGTGGTTGTTAGTTTGCTTGTGTTCAGACTTAAATTCATGGTGAGAGAATCCTTCATACAATGCAGGTTAAATCTGCATGAACCTGACAGGTTATGGGCTCTGCAGCTTCAAGGAATGTTGCAGAGCTGCAATGTAGCAGTTGCACTGCTAACAGAAAAATGCATTCATTTCAACATCTTCAACTCTAAATACTGCACTGAGGGGAAAATGGAGCAAGACTGGTATCAGTTAATAAGAACAGTAGCTTTTTTTTTTTTTTAAAGCAACTCCTCTACAGTTTTTGGCACAGAGTCACATAAACATGGCAGTATATCCAGAGTATTCTCAACTTTCCCAAATGTATTTTGTCTGGGAAATTTTACTTGTGCCACTATCAATTTTAAATCCTACTCCACCCTCTCCCCAGCCTTCCTTTTGTTTTGTCTGTCAGGCTTTTCTCCCCACCTTCCACTTGCATCACCTTCATAGTTGCCACTGATGCTTCTCGCCTAGATCCTAAGATCATATTGTGAATTTGTCAGAACTGTTCCAAAGGTGTCCCCTCTGTGTAGCATCAGCACATATGTAACCTGGGTAACTTCATCCAGTGCCTCTGGATGGGCACTCTCATAAGAATGTTAGCAGACTTTTTGCCTCTGTCCAGGCCCTGGAGACAGAGTAAAAACAGCAGGTTCCCACAAGAATCTGCCCTTCTCGAGACAGCTGGTGTCTTTTACAAGACATTACTGGATGGTTCAGAGAAAGAATGTGATCTGAGAGAGCTAACCAAGTCTAGAAGATACCATCTGCAGGAAGAGGAATCTTGCACCAAATTTTGGTGCTTGTAGCTTCTCTCATGTTGCATTTCTTCTCTTCTCTTCTCTTCTCTTCTCTTCTCTTCTCTTCTCTTCTCTTCTCTTCTCTTCTCTTCTCTTCTCTTCTCTTCTCTTCTCTTCTCTCCTCTCCTCTCCTCTCCCTTTCCCCTTCCCCTTTTTCTCTTCTCTTCTCTTCTCNTTCCTTTTCCTTTTCCTTTTCCTTTTCCTTTTCCTTTTCCTTTTCCTTTTCCTTTTCCTTTTCCTTTTCCTTTTCCTTTTCCTTTTCCTTTCTTCCCTTCAGCACTAGACTTGGCTTGTACTTCCTCCTTTGATGTGTACAACTGGTGGAACCAGGGCTGTGCCTGGAGGCATCCTGTGGGTGCCCATCGGGTACTACTGCTGGCAAAGGTCACTGAGAAGGTACAACCAACCTGAATGCTGTGTAGAAGGCACATGTTTTTCTTCAGGTATATGTATACTGCTTATTGGAAGCACTCTTGGAGAAGTCTTTCCTTGAACTCAGTGTAATTAGGTGAACATGAGGGTTTGATGCCCATGTCACCAAGGCACCACTAGGATTTTATCCTAGTTCCCCCTTGCTCTGTGCCACAGCAAGCCCCCCTTTTGGATGCTGGGGAATCACACTGTACTCAGGCAGGGGACACACTGCTGCTCTGACTGTGCCTCACTGCCTCAATCCCTCTTTTCATGTTCCTTCTGGTCTTTTAGTGCTGCTCATGTTTGCTCCAGTTTCTCAGCCTTAATTTATAAACCTCTTTATCCTTTCCACTGAGAGTTCCAGACAGGTCATCTTCTGTTGTTTTCCCAAAAGCTTTTGAGTTGCTGAGTTATATTAGGATCACCATTTTTAAAACCTTATTTTCTAGGACGAGAGAGACCAGACTGTTGCCACTGAAAACTCAAAACAAGGTTGACAAATCTGTCTAAAGTAGGAATTGGAAAAGAGACTGGTAACAGATGCTGACAGTCCCTCTGGACCTGCATTAGGGATGCTATTGACACGAACGCAAAAACTTTCTTGGTGAAGAAAATGATAAAGAAATAAATGGAATGGATGACTTGGTCTATCCACCTCTAAACTTGTCAAATAACACAGCAAGTTTAGAGAAGCAAATCCCCAATAGATCAGCCAAGCACTCCTTAGGTCCTAGAGTACCAGAAAGATGAAAAGATTATTCTCAAGTTAAGGAAGAGAAGCCTAAATACATAGCTGTATTGGACGTGCAACAAATAAATTACGTAAGGGATCAATGGTTCCCTGAAATAGAAATATACAAACAACTAACGACATTTCACTTAGCTTCAGAAATGGTTATTAAAAGAATAAGAAAGCTTGACTTAGGTGGGAAGCAAATCTTCAGTCAGAATTTAAGCAACCATACAGAGTAAAAAGGTACAAATATATGCAAATAAGAAAAGTGATAGGAAGTAGGGAAGACTGATTAAGTAGTTGAACAGAAAGATGCAGTAATATTTGGCACAAACAAGTAACCCTTAAAAACACCCCAGTAAAGCCTGTAGAGTAAAAATTGCTGTACCTAGACAGAGAGGAGGATAGCTGAGAGGATTTTAGTAGTGGATTGCCAAAGACTTGAACAAGTAATAGTTTATTTCGATTGACTGAAAGCAGATAGCCTGTGAAAAGTCAGCAACCAGATAGTCAAAGAAAATTATCCAAGAGGATGGATGCAAACAAGTCCTGTACTTCTCTGCAGTGTTCTCTGCACAGCATGCTGTGGTGATAGGCTGCTACCTCTTCTTTTGTAATTACTTTGATGGTCTCATGTAATGAGATATCACAAGCTTGGGATACAGACTAATAGAGAGGCCTGAGTTCTGTGCACTGAGAACTGTGTGCTTATCATGCAGAGGTAGGGAGAAATGAATACCTGCCCTTCCTAATAAAAGCATACAGCTCGAATTAATATTGAGGTCCAGGCCATGTTTATTCTCTGTCCTAGCAGTTCTCAGAAGCTAATATACTGTTCATTAGAATCTGTTTTCACTAAAGTCTTTGGGCTATGCTTGAGAAGAAAATCCATTCTCACACTTAAGTGGATGATGTTAAGTCAAATATTGATAAGTCAAGTTCTTTATACTGTTCTTCACCATGGTGAGGGAGGTTCTTACCAGCCGAACATGCTCTGGATCTGTGTGGGGCCTGTGCTGTTTGACGTTGTTCATTAATGATTTGGAGTGTAGTGTCAGTGCTGAGAGAACAAATCTGGCTGCTGGTTTGAAGTTACTGATGGTCACTTCATCAAGGGCTTGCTCTACAGAATAGCAGCAATATCAATGGTTAGCTAGAGACATCTGATTGACAGTCAGGTGGGGAGCTGAGTATTTCTGCAGTCAGAGATAGGACACTCCCAGTCCAATCTGTGCAGTAATTTGCTTTTCTACATCTCTGATAATTGTTTCAGCTCTGGCTACTGTCAGAATCCATGAATTCTGTGATGACCAGACTATGATGAACTTACATGTAGTGCCCAATAGATCCTAAACTGAGTGTTAAGATCCTGGTGACAGTGGATGGCTGTAACCATCCAACTGTGCCCTCTTCCTCAGCATGTATACAACTGCTCTTCATTGTAAACCCAGTCTTTGTAGTATCCAGCAGGTTCAATCAAGTAGTTTCTAAATTAAATATAAATCCAGAGATTCTCATTCCATATTATGTAGCACACATTTAAAAAAAACCTTTAGCTTTCCACCAAAACAGAAAAAAGATCAGCTCTAATCAGATAATTCAGCTTTCTGATGCTATCTTTCAAAGAAGACAGAGGAACTTACAGTCCTTTTCAGAATCAAAGCCTTCTCACTCAAAAAAGCTGTCTTCAGACTGAACCCTCATTTTCTTTCCAAATATTAATCCCTTTTAAGTACCTCAGTTGATATTTGTTGCCAGTTACCTGAGTGTGTTTGTGTTGGTGACTAGATTGCTGGTGATCGCAGTGATGCGATCCAGCACTTCTGTTTAATGGGCACCCTTGGGTGGAGAACTGCTGGGACAGTATGCCTTGCTGCAGAACTGCAGAGAACATCCTAACAAATCTGTCCCTCCTGTGCCTGGGAGGTTATGTACCGATGATCCTGGTGACTGGAAGAGAACTGTGTCCTTTTGCCATCTGTCTGTTGTCCAATTTGACTGTCAAGTGGTGGCTGGGGGCAGATCTATTGAGCTGCTCTCTGCAGTGATTTTTGTGTTGGAGGTGACAGTAGAAATCCAGAAGGCTCCATCCCCTCCCAGTGCTCACCACAGGGGCTCCAGCCTGTTGGGAGTGGTTCCCATCCACCACAGCATCACTGAGGAGCTGGTGTTCCTGCCGGTGTGTTGGAACTGTCCAGCATAAGACTGGATAGAATGGAGCAGTTCAGCAGCTCTCATAGAATGGAACTATTTTAGTTTAATAGTTTGTCCCTTCAGAATTTTTTAAATAGTTTTTTTTTAATAGCTGGTCTTTAAAGGGTGTTGAGGATGTGTTACCTTTTCAAAACATATAAAAACCAAATATGTTTGATTCCAGTGTGTTAATTTTTCCCAATGTTCACAGATATTTGCCACTGAAAAGCATAATGTGAAAGCCACAGAAGAGAAAGTTCTAACTTATTTTTCAATTCATCAAAATTCTGTAATATTTTTATTCCTCAGCATTCCATTGTCTCCAACAGCCCTTACAAGATCACTGTAGAGAGAGACTTGCTGTAGGGCAGGCAAGACATCTTCAGCTTTCACAAATTAACACTGGAATGTGATAGTAAGCTGTGGTCTTGTGTAAGGCAAGAAGGATATCTGGTTGTGGTTTCAGTGCTTGCTATGAAAAAAACTCACTATTGGCAATTAGTGGTCTGTGGAATAATCTACATATTCCAGCATTAGACTAATGGGCCTGAGCCCACCAGACCAGGAAAAAGGAAGCAAGCTTCTTTGTCAAGTGTCTGGGAGATTAAATGAGCCAGACACTAATACTGGTTCTGAAATGAAGGTTCTTAGAAAAATATTTAAACATTTGTTTGAAAACAGGGCTGGAAATAGGTCTCCAGCTGGTGGTATTGCATGGCTCACTCAAATTCTGCTCTCTGTTCAGTGGGATGTTAGATCATCTTTGACACATATCTGCTCACTATCAGCCCGAGGACGGGGCTGTGCCAAGGAACGCGGCTGTCTCTCACTCCCGGCTCTGTCGCTGTCCTGGCACCGCGTGGTGGCTTGCTTCGGTCGAAGAAGCTGCTCTGCAGTTTAAAAGTAACTTAAACCAAAGCCCTGCTCAGATGCGATGGGGAGTGTCCCTCTGGGGCCAAGAAGCAGCCTGACTGCAGGGTGTTGGGGGAAAAAAACTTTCTGATACGAATGGGAGCCCATGTTTGCAGGAATTTGTCCAATTCCACGTCTTTGGGAGTGCCGGCCGCGGTCCTGGCGGACTCTGCTGGCGGACTCTGCTGCCGGAGCTGTGCCCGCAGGAGGCTTCGTGGTGTGCGGGGCCCCGCGGCCCGCAGAGGGTTAATCCCTGCCGGGAGGACGGGGGGCGGCAGCTCCTCCCCCGCTCCCCGCTCCGCAGCCGCCGCCGCAGCCGGGCTGTGCCTGCGCACCGCCGAACTGGGGCCGCTCTG
>JAAWXA010000037.1:161404-234638 GCA_038090715.1 Florisuga fusca
CCCGGACCCCGCAGCCCCCGGGCCGGGCACGTACCATGGTGCGGCAGGCGGGCCGTCAGAAAGGGCAAGCCTGTTCGGGGCGAGGGATGCGGGTTTGAGGCAGCCAGCGCTGGCTTTGTTCGTGCTGCGATGCTGAAGACAGCGGGTCGGGCAGGGACAGACGGGTTTTTCGGGCAAAGTGACTGAATTCAGGCATCTGGCAAACGGATTTATCCCTGACCAGGCTCTCTTGCCGTCCTCTGCCTTCTCTGAGGGAGAGAGTTGCTGGGTCTGCTATGCCCTTGCAGAGACGCAGGTGAGATCTTTGGGAGTGGACCAGAGCAGATGTGTTTTTCTTTCCTTGGGAATGGATCCTGTTGGGATTTGGGTGGGGTGACTGGTACTTGAGGAAGAAAAGGACCAGTGACAAGAGGGAAAGGTGCAGATGGAACTTTTTTCTTTTTTTTTAATGCTCTGTCTGAGGACCGCGCCCCTTCTCAGCTGCTTGTGCCCTAAGTGTAGGAACAGAAACCGAATTCCCTGGCTGCTCAGCTGTTTGTTGCACTTGTGTCAATACCTCAGACACAGAGAGGGATGTATGGGGACGGGTCTAGATAAGAATCTGGAGAAGACATTCTGCCTATCAGGGACTGAGGAGTCTGCGGCATCGTGATTTACCCCACTGTGTTCTTCCCTGAAGATGGTGGGCTGCTGGAGAAGGGAGGAGGTGGCATAAGGCATCTCACAGACACTCCTTTGGGCAAGGCTTGGTGAAAGCCAGTATTAATGTCTGTATCACTGTTCGGCTTAGTGCTGATGCTGGAATAAGGCTAATGCCAGTTAGGAGGGGGAGGGTTGTTAAGGTGGACTGTCATCCTGCTGATAAGATGGAAGAGAGATAGAGGCCCCTTTTGCAGTTTCTCTCCTTTGGTGCTGCACACCCACACATGAGTAGTCTTGAAGTAGCTGGAGTCTGGTTTTGAGCTGCTCAATACTACACTCTTCCACTACTGGAAGCCAAAAAGCATCCAAATGTGTCCAGTTAGTGGGGGAGGAAAAAAGGTTCTTGTAAAATGTGAGTGATGCAGCCTTTCTAGGGCAGCAGTGGGGAGAGACGTGGCCAGGTTTGGAACTGATTTTCGTCATAGCAGGCTACAGGGAGGAGTTTCATGCTTTAGAAATGAGAATAGCAAAATGCTTTCTTTTCCCTAGCCCCGATCCTTTGTCATCCCTTGCCCTGTCCTGTTTCCCAGACAGCACAGATGTGTAAGGGGCCAGTTTCTCCCTTTATGATGAGCTTTTCTGCATCACCAGTGGTACAGGGCGATGATATAGTTCACAGGCATATGGGGTTCTGTTTTTATAGGGTATCTCTGGCATCCTTTACAGTTGCCACCAGCAAACATGTTGTTAAAAGCTAATGCTTTTAACATTAATGCTTTTTTTAACATTTTTTAACATTAATGCTTTTAACATTAATCATCCATATGTTAATGCTAAAATGTGTTGAAGTATTTAAAAATACAGCCTTTTATCTCCAGCCAGAGCAGGGTTTAGCACACTGCACAGACCAGGGTATGTGACCATGAATATCTGTCAGATGCTGCTGTTTTGGGTAGAAGAGAGAGGGAGGGGAGGCAAACCTACCTGACCAGGAAGGGAGCAGTGAGAAGAAGTCAGTAGTGATGCCAACATAAGCTTTCTTCATACAGAAAAGAGAGGGGGCTGAGAGCAGTCATACTGGGACTGTCAGTGATGTAGAGAAGGGAAGAAGGAGGGAGCTGGACACTTTATCTCACAGTGAGCTTGGAGGGGAGGAGCGTGGCTGCTGCACACTCGCAGAGGCAGAAACACGCACACGCACACACACACTGCGGCAAATTCTGCAGCTGGTGCCTGCTAGCTTATGACTGCAGAAAAAACAAGTTCCAGTTTAAAATCTCTCATCACAGAGACGAGGCTGTTTCTATTCCAAGTAGCTCTGGTTCCACTGTGAAAAGCCCTGCAGGCTGGGCACTGTTCCAGAATGATGGGGATTCCTCTTTCTCCTGATGGAGCAGCAGGCCTTTTGCTGTATAAGGTCAGTACCCTCCCTATCTCCTTGCTGGCTCTGTACTGGTTGGCTGCCTATCCTTTCTCCAGCAAGTAGCTATCTTATACAGGCTGGGACCCTTTTTTTTCCTCCCCACTTTTCCTTTCTCTGTGATCTGACAAGGCCAGGCTGTCAGATCCTCTGCCCTGCTCACATTCTGCAGACAGGGATGTACTGCTTTGAAGTAGTTTCTCTCCTGACAAAACTGTCAAGTGTCTTGTCAGTCTTTTTTGCTACCCTTCCTCATGTCTTTGTTGTTGGAATATCTAAGTCACATCCTCATCAGATGTGGTAACTGAGTGAAGGACTTGAGGACTGTAACATGGTGAGCAGTAGCCAGCAAAGGCTCTCTGGTGAAACCAAGGAAGCTGTGCACACATGAACAAGAGGTGTAGTGTGCTTCGTTCACAGGAGTGTGGCTGGACTCTAAAGCAAGGGGTGGAAGAGGAGTTCCTCAGCATGAGTTTCTGTGGGACGTGGTCTTGTGCTATCTTTGTGACAGATCTCTGATCAGAGAGATCCTAGTGGGTGCTACTTCTGGCCACATGGCCACAGTGCATGTTCATAGGCTTTCCACTGCTGACTGGTGAGTAGAAGAGAGACACCTCCAGGCCCTTGAAAGGAGATGCTATGGGAGGCGAAAGGAGATGAGCCTGCCTGGTTAGCATACAGGGACCTGATAATAGTAGGCAGCTCAAAATGCAGGGTGTATCTGCTAGCCTGTAAAGTGCTCATTAGGCAGAAGTACCTGGGGAAGAAAGGGACATGATAGAGACTGTCCTTCAGTCCAGTAACTGTGTGTGGGAGGAAAGAGAGTAAGTTACCTGTAAACTAATGCTTGGAAATTATTCTAGGGTGGATCTACCAAGCTGGATAAGGAGGATTTGGGGGTTTTCCCCCTCAAAAATCCTGAACTAGCTACAGTGCTATGTCTTCCTGAACTCCAGCACAAGCCTTGTAACAAGAAAGACGAGAAAAAGTATTGAGCTACTTTGGTTCTAACTTCTCAGTTTGTGTTAGCTTTTCCTCTATCCCCCCAGAGGTACTCCATCGAGTAGTCTGAATTCCTCTTACAAATACACATGCTTCCTGCCTGTCTGGAGCAAACACTTTCCTTTCTGCTAAAGCATGAAAAGTAACAAGTTGCTACCAGTTTTGTGAAAATTGGTGGGGAAGTAGAAGAGAGCCATCTGAATCAGTGCCTTTGCTGGGAGAGCACCATTCTGTTTGCCCTGCCATCTGGTCAGCCACCACTCACACACCCACCATCATACAGTGCATTTCTGTCTCTCAGAGTGCTGCCACTTGACCAGCTGTGACTCACGAGAGGAACTGAGGATATTGCAGTGGACTGCAGGGACCATGTAGGAAGCTGGGATTATTGCATTGTAGGGTGGACAGACAAGAAGCAGTCTTTGTTAATTCCATGCCTTGCTGTGCCTAAGCTGTGTGGCTTGTTTTCACCTCTGCTTCACACTAAAGAAATGGAAAGAAGCTTCTACATGTGCTGCCTGGTAACTATAGATCAGTTGTCCTCTTGTACCCTCTTCTCCAGGATCTCAGGAGTTAGTACTAATGAAGCAGTTAATTGTGCATCCAGTTTGTCAAGAAAGCTCTGTCCTTGAAAGGCTTTATTTGCAAATGAACTTGAGCACTGGTGTCCTTGGACATGAGGTTCTTAAGTCCTGTTGGACTGATCTCTCAAATCAACTGGCATGGGTTTTTTTTTAATGGGCCATGCAATTCTGATTCACTTCTGTCTTGCTGAAAAGCATAATCATCCCAGTTTCTGTGTTTTGAAAGAGTAAGTGAGCCCTTTCTTTGCTTTTGAAAGTAAAGGCTTGGGTATTTCCTCTAAGAGAATGAAGGCTGAGAATCCCAGAAGAAGAAGGCCTCTAAGTTAGAGGGGATAGGATTTCATATGCATGTCTTTTACCAGTATGTCCTACTGAATAACTTGTGTGTCTCTTTGCACGTATTATTGTTGTTTATGAGCCTTCTTGTGAAGCACCAAAATCTCTGGCAATATCCTAGAACCTGCTTCAGAGCCCTGGGTTCACAGTTCCACCAGGTATGTAAAGGTTCTTCATGTCTCTGGCATTTGGCAAAACAAGAAATCTTTTGTAAATTTCTACTGTTGAGATACTGTAGAAGGTGCAACAGGAAGAGAATTCATCTGTGGTCACATGAAAATCTATTTCCTTGTCTTCAGCATGAAGCAAAGGTGGAAACAAATCACAGATCTTAGACCCACTTTCAGACACTTGCTATGCATAAGGCTGAGCCTCTTCTGACTCTACTGGGAGTCAGCTAAATGCCTCAGTCTTAATAAACTGTTGTTATTAAATGTGTTCATAGAATACCTGACCTGAAACTCTTGTAGATGTTTTAAGGTTGGAAAGGAGTGTCTATTCCTGCCGCTGGGATAGTTGTCATGGTAAGAAAATAGAAATACCAGCTGTCAGGACATAAGCAGCATAAGCTATAGCCTTAGTTCTTGCCTGGAGACTTGTCCAGAAGTGCCACTGCATGGGTGGAACAGAATTTGCTCTGCTTTTCTTGTATTTTGGCACTCTTGAGAAAAGTCCTTTTAGCTATTTCCAGTGTAAAGATGAAGGCTGTGAAAGCTTAGTGCTGTTTTTCACAACATTCTATAGCTACAGATAGATTGTGCTAAAAAAGCATAGCGGCATAACTGGCAAGTCTGGATTCTTTGTTTTTTCTATTGACTATCAAATTAAAAGGTTAAGTTAACTGCCTTTCTGATTGCTGTAGCTAACCTTTGTTTCAGTAGGATCCAGACATCTCACCTGTGCCACTCTATTAAGCTCCAGTGCTGAATTCTTAAATAATTAAAGAGAAAAGTGGAAGGGAAAGGCCATTAGTATCTCTCTTTTGAATGCTGCCTGAGGAATGTAATTCTGCCATCAGGTACTCCAGGTGCTAATAGCTGTCTCAGAGAAGAGGGCAAGATGCCAGCGCGATTTACTTTCTGGTTGACTAGATTTATGTTCTGAAAAGCTTCTTAAAGTGGTTTAAGTGGGGTAAGTTGCAGTACTTGGACAGAAATGTCAGTACTGCCCAGGAAGTTCAGTCCCTGATTGCACAGTGTAACTGCACAGACAAGGCCTGAATTTGGTAGAAGGGACAGGAGTCCTGGAAGCTTTGCAGTTTGAAATAACTTTCTATATCCCATTCATTGTCACTGTACTTCATGCTGTGAATCACATACCAGGAATCCAGACTATACAGAGGATGTATCAAATGGCAACTAGATCCAAGGGTGAGAAGTCAAAATGCAGCAAAGAAAGATGCTGACAGTGGACAGCTGCTTTTCCACAAGGGCTGGCAGAATACTCTCCTCCTGTGCCCTACCACCCCAACTACACAGAATCCACAGCTGGTTTAATATCTGTGTCTTAAATGGAGATGACATTCAGCAGGTCATCTTCAAAATAAGCAGTTTAGAGGGAAGAAAAGCTACTTAGAATGAGACTGTTAATGGTAAAAAATAGGAAGGAGGTTTGAGGGGTCTAAACAGAAGCTAGAAATCAGAGGCGGGAGCCTCTTGCCAGAAATTTGGCATCCCAATAGGCAAACAGGATTTCTCCTGTAATCTCAGAATTAATTCCTTATTTGTGACAGCCATCCCCTCCTGGATACAGCTAGGTTCTCTCTGCCTCGGGCAGCTTGCTTACATATTTCATATTGATCAGTTGTCAAAAATGAAATAAAATTAAAGAGAAATAGAACAGATAATGAGCTGTACCTACAAGCTATACCTCCAAGAATCAACATTACCCAGATACTTCAAAACTAGGGAGAAATGCACAGTTTTCTTGAATCTGTGCCATGTTCTGGTTGAAGAACATGTATCCTGTGATCCATATTCTCATTAAGAAACCAGAAACAGTCCAGCTTTGCACCTTGCAGGAGCCTGCAATCCTGGAATCTGGAGCAGCTTATCTGCCTCCATGCCAACAGGAACAGATTTGTGGGAGCCTCTGTTCAAGACTGGCAGCAAATCACAGCTGGAGTCCCACTAACAAGGAAAATATGAAACATTAATTTGTTTTCCAAAGGGAGCATCTATAAATCTGCCAAGGGCTGGTGGAGCGAGAGCACCAGATAAGGGTGTTTTGCTTTTCCTTTTTTGGGTTTAGATAAAAAAGGTTTAAGAAGTTACAGCTCCTCACAGCTCTGAGTGCTCCTGTGCAGAGCTGTCCTGATTCCCGTGAATACCACACACAGTTTCAAAGCAAAGGGTGCAAGGGCAGCTTGAGTCTTCAAAACCGCTGCAGGCAACAGAATCTCTTCTGTGACCAGTTCTGCACCTGACAAACTAGCAAGTGCTCCCCCTTGTCCTCTAACGCGGCTCAGTAGTGGTGGAACTTCCAGTGAGGAGCATTTAAGGAACACTTAGAAACAGTAACCTCTGGAAACAGATACAGTTGTTTCCAAAGTAAACATCTGTGTCTTCAATTAGTGGTTCCAAAATGGCTGCGCTATAAAATTGCTCTTTAGAATAAAAGTGAGACAGTATGTGCAATTAGGAGGCAATGTGATGGTTGCTATGGTTGGCACATTATAGAAATAGAAGATGCCTGGGAGAGGAACTGTAGATGGCTTGAAAATATCACAGGGGGGAGGGAAGATAGGAATACACAGGCAAATGGTTAGGAGGAGTATCTTCTGGGATGTGGCATGTGTCCACAACTTCCCATACCTTAAAGAATATTTCATGTCCTCTTCTTGCCCTCCTGCTGGTTCACCTTTTGTAGTAATCCTCCAAGAGGTGGTCCTCATCTATGGAAAAGAAATAAAGACCTGGATGTGCCCAGAACTGCTGGGATCAGTGCATCTCTTGAGGTGCCTGTATCCAACAGTCAGCACCAGTTTGCACTGCAGCCTCTCATCTGGCAGTCAGTACCTCAGTCTTCTCCAGGCAGTTTACACCACGCTGTAGCTGTAGTCCTCACCTGGTGTTTCTCCACTTATTGAAGTCTCATCTGACATGATGCTACTATTAAAAGCTAAGGAGCAGCAGAATAGGAACTGTCCTTCTCTGGTAAACACATCCGAGTTTGAATTTGTGAGCTGGAACCAACACATAAATCTAGGGCTACACCAAAGCAAAGACGCCTCTCTAACCACAGGGCACTGCCAGTCCAAGTGTGTGCTTTGTGTCGCCTGTTGAGATAGCTATGGCTTCCATAATTAGTTAATTATTCCTTAGAGCTGCTGGGGAAGGGAACAAAGACAGGCACTATACAGTCTGGTGTTCGGGAGGAAGATGTGTGAAGATCCTGTCCACATCTCTGTGCTAGTGGGTGTTCCAGCTACACAAAAGAGACAAGCTTCAGCTAGAGGGTTGAGAGCAGTCGAGCTCTGTCTCTGGCAGGGAGAGTCAGAAGTTGTCCATCCCCTGAGCTAGGGTACCAATGAGCAGGCCACTCTTCTTTTGGGTTCTCTGTCATCCTATGAGAAGTCGGCATTGGAGCAGGCCTCACGCTTTCCACACAGGATATTTCACTCTAGTAAAGGTGTTCTGTTGTAATCTAAAAACCTTATTATTTGCTTTGAAATAAATTATTTTCATGGACAGTTCGTCAGTAAAACAACTTAAATGTGGCAGCCAACACAAGCACATCGGGTTTGGAATGTCGTTTACAGCCTATGGGTCGCCCTCTCCTCCCGAGCCGGCTGGCCTGGCCTGGCCTGGCTCCGGGCACTCTGCTGCCAGGCGGGCTCTGCGATGGAGGTCGGCCTCGGCACGGCCAAGCTTCGAGCAGTGGAGACAGCCTGTTGCCCTCCGCTAGAGCAGGGGCCGATGCCGGTGTGTTCCGGGCTCCCGTCTGTCCTCTGAAGGTTAAGATGCAGTCAGGTATAGCCGTGCGGGCTTTCGGCGGGAGCAGCTCCCGGGGCTGGCGCCGGGCCGGGCCGGGCCGGACTGGACTGGACTGGGCCCGTTCAGGTGCTGCGCTGGGGCGCTGCCTCCCTCTGACAAGAGCGGGGAACGGCAGTTTTCTGTAAATGTGAGTTTACCCAGGATCTTTTCATTCTAGAACGCACCGCAATGCCCATACACTTTTCAGAACCTCTTCATCCCACCGGCTGGAGCTGTTTGCCGCAGGCCCTCTCCACGTGGCTGGCGCTCGCCAGCAGCCGGGAGGCTCTGGATACGCTGGGCTTGTGCCGCCCTGCAGCAGATTCTGGTTCATGCTGCTGCCGTTGCTCACTGATTGCACACAGCTGTGAAATCACCAAAACGTGTCTTGAGGGTTGGTACATCCCCTTGACCCGATGAAACGGGCCAGGGCTGTTACACCTGCAGTACAGCAGAGGCAAGAGGTAATGCTGAGATGAACAAGTCTGTAGGTATGAAGAATCTGAACAGTGTATTCATAGTTGCTGTCTTGTGCACTGGCTGATAAAGCTATCTTTGTGTTTATCTTTTAATTCCTGAGCCCATCTGACTAGCTGGCAGAGCTTCCTCATCACCACCTGCCAGAGCTGGTCCTACCAGCTGTACGCTGCGGGGTTTGCATGCTGGAGGAAGCTCAGCAGCTGTGTGCCCTTCAGCTGCTGGTGTAGGACATTGCTTTCAGCCAGGGTACAGCCACACCTCTGGTGAGGGCAGTGCTAAACCACACACTGGGCTTCCTTGGCCTTGCAGAGGGCTGTGTCCACCCTGCAGCAGGAGGTAGGAAGGTGTATTTGCACAGATGGGATGAGAGGCAGGACCCTGCTCAGAATTCTGTGCAGAACCTTTCCTCCCTTTCCTCTGGTGTTTATAATTTCTCTCCCAAGAGGCTGTAATTTGCTGTACTTGGTACCATCCAGGAGTGTTAGTGAATGAATGCATTGTTTCATTTCCTCTGAATGCACACCATTTGGGGCTGGATCCTTTTTCTCCCAGTGGCACGGAAGAAGCTGCAGTTGGAGATTTCACGTCCACAGAATGAGAGAGTCAGTTACTATCTGGGAGTTATGATGTCATGTCACAATGAAGCAGATGGCAATCTTCCAGCTTGCACTAGCTCATGTTAATTATGCAAATATATGCTGAGAACTCTCATGCGTAGTTTGTCTGTCTTCAGAGGTGGACTTTTTTCAGTAGAGCATTAGGAAGACAATGTAATACATGTCTCAGCTCTTATCTAAAGTGTAGCAAAATGTGCTGAACCACGGTGATATGTAGGATATTTTTGTTAATATTCTGTTTTTCCATCAAAAGATGACTCTTTAGTGCTCTGGCCTAGCTGGTCATTTCCCACAGATGAGTACCTGAGTCCCACTGACTAGCTAGTTATTTCAGCAGGGTGAGTTGTAACCATGATTCTTCCAGTTCTGTTCAACAGAATAATAAAAACTACCTGAGGCAGAAAACAAATTAGAAAACAAATCGTTGGTCAAGTTTGGGCAGCATCCAGAGATAAAATATGAGGGCTTCATGATTTCCTTCTAAATATAAAGATGATCAATATGGTAATAATGAGAAACAGGTTGGAATGAACATGGTGGTGGCTAAATTTGTAGATGAGACAGCTACTTATAGGTAGGAAAGACTGTGAGGAACTTCTGCAACTAAATTTAACAGTCATCATGATGTTCCATTAAATTAATCATTAAAAAATGCAAAATCAAGCACACTAGAAAACTTCTAGACTCCTTATAAAGGTTCAATTAATAGTGTCATGACAGGGTGAAATTTAGATGTCATTGTGGACACCTAACTGAAAATCCTTATTTGTTGCAAAGCTAGTGTCTAGTTACGTTCTAATGCATAAAAAAACAGGATGGAGAATGATACAGAAAATTAAATAATGTCAATCTTCTGTGTTTCTTCTCGTCTTGTGTACTTCTACTCTTACTTATCCTGATAGCCATAGCAGAACTAGATGAGTTTCTGGGATAGGTGATAGAGGTTATGAAGAACTAGAGAAATTTCTGCTCTTAAAGAACAGATGGTAAAGGCTGGGGTCTTTCTGCCTTGGTGGGGACATGGTAGATAGAAACATTTCCTGGATGTGCATAGGCATGGTGCACTGTAGTTACCAGAATGTGCCTGAATGCACAAAGTGAAGATTTTTACAAAATGAGAAATTCAATGCTAATGAAGATTACTCCCACACTAACTGGCAGAGAGATTTCATTTAATGTAGCAGCTTGTGAGCATAGTTTGAGAGGGCTGAGCAGGATCAGGGATCTGTGTACATAATGCATCTGTAGATCTGTGGTCACTGGCTATGTTCAGATGTTTGTTCCAGGCAAGTTGAAGACAGCTGTCCTCAGGAGCCTGGATATTCTGTGTACTGGTAAAGTTAACAAACGGCTTTTGTCATTTTCAGTAGCATTTCCAGGCATGCATTTCACTGTGATAGGGCTCTAGTAAGGACAAATACCTGGTAATGGCCTGAAGAGTGTGCTTCCCATCACTGTGTCTGCAATATTGCTCACACTTGTTCCTGCTGCAGTAAATTTTTATGAGTAAGAAGGAGGATGCCCTGGTGTCTGTGTTTAAATCCTTTGTCCATGCAGCTGCTCTACAGACCTGTATAGAGAAAACAGCCAGCAAAGGGTTCCTCAGGCTGCTACTGCTGCTGTGGAGCTGGAGAGGCAGCTGCCGGCAGCTCAGCACTCACCCTCCAAGTCCACAGCCTGTGCTGGGTCATCCTGGAGTGGTGTGCTGTTGATGTAGTGGTTACGGTGGTGTACAACTGACGCTTGGACTTGATGGTCCTGAAGGTCCTTTCCAACCATGATGAATTTGTGATTCTGTGAGTCTGTCTCTGAGTTAAGTTGAAGAACAGTTTTGGGCTTTGGCATGCACATGTGTGTGCAGTGACTCAGCAATATTGGAAATGGCCTCTTGGCATGTCTGTGCTGTATCCTTCTGAGAACCAAGTGCTGCAACTGAAGAATGGGAATCTGCCTGACAGTGGGTCAGGAGCAAACCTCGAGGGCTGCACTGCCTCACGCAATCACCAAATAGTGGGTTGGAGTAGACACCTTTGTACTATCTAGTCCCATCTGCTCACGAACTGTCAGCAGGTTTCCCAGAACTGTGTCCAGGTGGGTGTTAAGTTTCTCTGAGGGTGGATACTCCACCCTCACTTAAAAAAAAAAAAAAAAAAAAAAAAAAAAAGAAAAAAAAAGTGTTTTCTTGTGCTCAGATGGCATTGCATGTGTCTTAATTTGTCTTGTCTTGTCACTGTGCACTTAACTGAGAAGAGAGTCTGACTTCCTTTGGTACATTCCCTCCCATCAGGTATTTCACATATGGATAAGATCCCTCTCCCTCCCCAGCCCTTCTCTTTTCCAGCCTAAACAGTCTTAGCATACTCAGCCTCGCCTTATATGAAAATGCTTCAGTCTCTTTATCATCTTCACAGCCCTTCACAAGACACAGCTCTTCATTCCTACCTCCCATCTGCCAGCAGCTGCTGGTCCTGAAGCCTGAACCTTTTCTTTCAAGGAGGAAGGAGACAGCCCCTCCAGGGGGCCAATGTGAGCAGAATGCTAACCAGCCACGCTTTGTGTACCAGTGACAGCAGTGACAGCTCAGCTGCTTGGGCTCAAACCACAGAAATGGCAAAGAGCAGCAATATTTTCATGCCTGTTAGTGCTGCAGACAGGCCCCTCTCCCTTACAGCTGGCATTGCCCACCAAGTGCTGTCCAGACCACAGCCCTAGGGCTGGCATTGCCTATGCCTGGAAGGATGCCCACATGCTGAGCATTACAGAGTGTATGAGAGCCCTCCTTTCACATGGCACAAGGAGCAGACTGCTGGTGGTGGTTCTGTATGCCAGGCTGTATGCTCCAAGCAACATGGGTAACAACTTCCAAAAAAAGCCTGTCTGAGGTGTGTAGGCAGCAAGGTGGCAGAAGTTGAAGCCTGGGCAATGGCATGGATTGCACTTTGTCCCAGACCTACTGTTGAAAAATGAGAACAGATCACTTCTGAGTGGAGGTCTTAGTGTGGGGTGAGCTGTGTAAAATCGGTCCATGAGGAAAGGAGGTACTGCTTGTGTTCGATGCTGGGATCTAAAATAGGCTGAGGCAGCAACACCTTTACTATTGCCATTGCCTCGAGGATAAATGGGGTGTTTGCATCTTTTGGTTGCAGTGTATGCCCCAGAAAACTTTCTGGGCTTTCCTCATCATCAGCATCTGCCACTCTCCTGCTCCACCCCCCATGGGTCGCTTCCAGCATTCTGTATGGATGGGGATCCATAAACCACGATCCATAGCAAGTGGCAGAAATGCCTCTGTACTCAGTGCAAGCATTTCCTTTGCACAGTGATGGCTATGTTTGAGTCTGGAGGGAACATTGTTATACAAACTGAAAGAACACAAGTTCAGAAAGCAGCTAGAGATGCAGAGTATTAACAGTTCTGCTGAAAGCTTAAAGCTGGTTTTATTTGAGCGGAAAGTCGGCTTTTGGGCTTATCTGTATGTTTTAAACTTAATTGCTGGCAGCCAGAGTAAAACACCCCACTAAACTAAGTTTGATTTGATCTATAATGAGAATTGGCCTTTCTCTGACTCTTTTTGTGTCCTTTTTGTGTCTTTCTTTGAAATACCAGTTTGATCAAGCTGGTTTAGAGGCATTGTGATCTGCCTAGAAAGAGAGCTGATGAGAGGATGTGGAATAGAGAGGGTGGAAAGAACATTGTTAGAGAGTAACTGTTGTCTGGAAGATGAAAACCAGAAACAGAAAGAGGTGTCGATTTTCAATCTCTATCAGGAGTTAAAGCCTATGAAAGATTTAAGCCCTATAAATGATACGTCCCAACAGTTAAGTTCTAAGTGCCTGGTTTGTGGAGGGGTGTAATGTCCAGAGGTGGGTATTTGCAAAGACCAGAATCTACAATACTATTTGCTGTCTGAAGTGCCAGGGGAAATGCTGCAGGAAGGTCCCCACACCATCCCATGTCCCAGCAGTAACGTGGCTGCGGAGCAATGGCTCTAGCCCTGCCCTTCAGCATGGCAGGCACCCAACACTCTTCTTATGGATAAATTAAAAAGGGACTGGCATTACAGCAATATTTTGCCAAATATCCATGTAATGCCTGTGTCAAGGTGAGCACACAGACTGCTTTTTTTGCACTACCAGGCTCTTGCTTTTTCTATGGCTCTTTGTTTTTTGCCTAAATTTATATACAGAGCAGAGTCCTGTCTGGGTGCCTGTTTGTGACTGTCACAGGAGGGAGACAAGAAAGCAAGCATTCTTATCATCAAGGTGATTCCTATAGCAGCAGTTTAACTCCAGGAGTGCATGTTTGGATTAAAGAAAAACACTTTGAAGAGAAAAAAAATAATTAGAGTGATGAGAGCTTTGTTATTAGTGCTGCACCACTCTAAAGCTGGGTAAATTGGTACGTAACAGCCAGCTCCATAGCTTTGTGGTGACCAAGGCCTGGACAACATCCAGAGATACTTCATGGTAGCTGCAATGAGGGAAGCAAGGTACTTCTGTCTGGAGGGGACAATCCTTCTGTGCCAGTGCTGATGGGGCACAGCTGTCTGGCATTCTGGCTTTAGAACATGTAGGAGTTGAGTTGCAAATTGTGCTGATCCAGAATTAGGGTTTATTTTCCTTATTACTGAAAAGAGTTTGCCTATGTCTGTGAGAGCCAGGTATTAAATTAGGTCTAGAATGCAACTGGAAGCCTTGCAAAGAAATCCATGCTGAAGGCAGATACTGTCTGATCTGCTTCTCCCATCCTGTCTAATCCCTTTGCCCTCCCCAGGCCAAAGAATTCTCCACCACCGGAGTGATACCCTGGAAACAGTGATCCTGGTAAACCCCAATGTGGACAGCATCGTGTCTGAGGTAAGTACCAGACACCAGGAGGTTTTCTCCAGCTGCTTCCTGGAAGAGTTAGTGCCTTAGAATTGCCTGATTTTTAGGGATTTCTAGCAAACTAGGTGGGGGGCTTCTGAACCTTGAGAATTCTAGTTTCACAAGAGTCTAAATGTGCCAACCTCTTACACAGCAGTGTTACACCAAACATTTCTCTTCACCAACTTTCTCAGTGTGAATGATGATGTGACATGGAGGTGTTGAATGATGATGTGACATGGAGCTGTTGGGCAGACACTAGCAGTTTCTTCCCTCTTCAAGAACCCACTCTTTTATATGTTGAAAACTTATGTTTCGGCTGTTTGTGAATAATGCTATCACCTGTCCATGTGCTTGGGTTTCTGGGTGCTGGTGGGGAACAAAGATAACTCTGTGACTGTAACACTGTCTGGTGGTAACAGGTCCGCTCATTGGTGTGTGATTCTTCAGCCCACAAACTACTGATCTTCTGTGGCAGGAGCTCAGACCAGGAAGGAGACTTAATCCTGCAGTCAGGGACCTTCACTTACCAGAAGTTTGCTGAGATACTTTCTGACCCAGAGGTGAGTGTGGATATGCCCCATGCACTAACTGGAAGAGACTTTTGGATTATTTAATATATCCCCAGTGTTCCCTGTTAGTAAAGTGCTCAAGGCATCTTCAGTATTTTGTATTAAGTGGCTTTTTTTTTTTTTTTAATGCTGAATGCACCTCAGAGCTCTGTTTGATCTGTGCTTGTCTCATTAGGTCACCCAGATTCTTAGCAACACTGATTCAGATACCAAGGCCTCCCTTACTGTGTCGTGTTTGGGAGAAGGAGACTGGAGCAACCTTGGGCATCCTCAGTTTCAGGAAATCATTAATCTGAAACTGAATCCTGATCTAGTCCTGCCAGAAATGGATGGTGTGACTGAGTTTGCAGAATATGTCTCTGAGACAGTTGACGTGCCATCTCCATTTGATCTCCTGGAGCCACCCACCTCAGGGGGCTTTTTGAAGCTTTCTAAACCTTGCTGCTACATATTCCCTGGAGGACGAGGTGACTCTGCTCTCTTTGCTGTCAATGGGTTTAACATCCTTGTGGATGGTGGCTCTGACAGGAAATCTTGCTTCTGGAAGCTGGTGAGACACCTGGATAGGATTGACTCAATCCTGCTCACTCACATTGGTGCAGACAACCTACCTGGCATCAATGGGCTGTTACAGAGGAAAGTGGCTGAGCAGGAAGAGGAACAATCCCAGGGCTCTACCAACTACAGTGACTGGATGAAGAACCTGATTTCCCCTGAGCTAGGGGTGGTTTTTTTTAATGTTCCTGAAAAACTGAAGATGCCCGAATCGTCCATGAAAGTAAAGCGGAGCATCGAAGAAGCTTGTCTGACACTGCAGTATCTCAACAGATTAGGCATCAAAGCAGAGCCTCTCTACAGGGTGGTAAGCGGCACCATTGAACCCATCACACTTTTCCACAAAATGGGAGTGGGTAAGCTGGACATGTATATACTGAATCCTGTCAAGGACAGTAAAGAAATGCAGTTTCTAATGCAGAAATGGGCTGGTAATAGTAAAGCAAAGACTGGCATAATTCTTGCAAATGGGAAAGAAGGTGAAATTTCTGTTCCATATCTCACATCCATCACAGCCCTAGTGGTATGGCTGCCAGCTAGCCCAACAGAGAAAATTGTAAGGGTTTTGTTTCCTGGAAATGCTCCTCAAAATAAGATACTGGAAGGTCTTGAGAAACTCAAGCACCTGGATTTTCTGAGGTACCCAGTGGCTACTCAGAAAGATATCACTTCTGGAATTGCTCCACCTGTGCTGAAGCAGACCAGAATTAAACAAAGAACTGACAGTAAAGAAAGTCTTAAGTCTTCCCCCAAGCCATCTGTGACAAAGCAAGCTAAGAAAGAAGAAGCAGTTGAGGAGGGGATTAAGGAGGTAAAACCAGAAGTCATAAAAGACACTAAAATTGATAAAAAAGTTAAAGAACACTCAGAGAAAATTCCTGAGAAACCCGTTAAACATGAAAAGATAAAGACAGAAACAAGTGATGCTCTTAAAGCTGAGAAAAGAAAACTGTCAAAAGACAAGGTTGGAAAAAAGCATCTCAAAGAGAAAGTATCTAAACTGGAGGAGAAGAAAGACAAAGAAAAGAAAGAGATTAAGAAGGAGAAAAGGGACCTTAAAAAAGATGAGGGAAAGAAAGAGGAAAAAAAAGATTCGAAGAAAGATGATAAAAAGAAAGAAACCAAACCAGAGCCAAAAAAACTTTCTAAACCAGATTTAAAACCATTTACACCAGAAGTAAGGAAAACATTATACAAGGCAAAAGTTCCAGGCAGACTCAAAGCAGAGAAGATCAAAGTTAAACCTGAAAAGGAAGTACTTGCTGACCTGAAGATGTCCCCACTGGAGAAGGCACCTGCGCAAGTGGAGTCAGAAGAGACTTCCATAGATGAACAGAGATTAGTACTGTCTTCACCAGAAGATCTTACAAAAGACTTTGAGGAACTAAAGCATGAGGAGAAAGAGGTCTTGAAGGTGACGCAAGAAATATCTGATATTGAGGTTAGTGATAACATTATGGGTGTACCTGAAGTAGAGATAAAAGACTCTGCTGACATGGTTGCTCAGAGTTGCCTTGAAGTGGACTTGATAATGAAAACAAACATTCCTGAACATGGAATAACTACTACTGACATGGAAAAAGAATCTCCAGCAGAGGAAAAGGCAGGTCATGCTGAAAAAATAGAGGATGAAAGAAAAACAGTAGATGAAAATCTTGACATGATATGCCATGATGAAAAAGTGGAGCAGGACAAGGAGGTTCATCTGTTTCCAGACAAAAGACAGGTACCATCGCAGAAGGGCCTCTTAGCAAAGGGTGTTTGGTCATTAGCACTTGGAGAGGAAGGAAAGGGGGAAGAGGAGAAAATCTCTTTGGACAAAAAACAAAGGGAAGCAGAAACAAAAACTTGTGAAAAGTACATTGAGGGGACAGAGGCACAGGAAGAGGATGAGAAGGAAAAGAGAGAAGTTGTGATAGAAAAGGCAGAACTGGAAGAAAAGGAAGAACAGCACATGAAGGCAGAGCAGAGGGCGGAAGAGAATAAAGACATCTACGGTCTGAATCAGGTAGAGAGGAAGGGCAAAATATCTACCACTACAGAAAAGGCAAAAGAATTTAGGGACATGGGTGAGAAAAACAAGTTATTTGGGAAGGATGTAACAAAGGAAGAGTCCTATCTGAGAAGTCTGCCAGTCCCACCAGGAACAACAGCAGAACACATTTCATATATCCAAGATGAAACTATCCCAGGCTACTCAGAAACAGAGCAGACCATTTCTGATGAAGAAATACATGATGAACAGGAAGAGAGGATCCCACACTTGAAGTACGATGTCAGTGCCTATGACATTTCTGTTCCGGACCAGCCAGGCTCTTTTGAAGCAATACATGGAATACAGGCTGTGCCAACTGCTGACCTTTCAGCCAAGGGCTATGCTGTCCAGGAGTCTGAAATCCTGGCATATCCTACAAACATTGTGGCAGCACCTCTGGCTGAGGAGGAACATATATCCTCTGCTACCTCCATTACAGAATGTGATAAGCTTTCATCTTTTGCAACTTCAGTAGCAGAAGATCAGTCTGTTGCATCCATAACAGCACCACAAACAGAAGACACTGGGAAAAGCTCTCTACTTCTAGACACAGCAAACAGCATGCCCTCCTCCCGGACAGAAGCAACACAAGGTCTCGACTATGTTCCCTCCGCTGGCACAATCTCTCCCACATCATCCTTAGAGGAAGACAAATGTTTTAAATCTCCACCCCCAGAAGATTTCCATGCATTAGCAGAAGGAGAGAGAAAACTGGAAGCTCAGAAAAAAGATCTTCATGAAGAAGAAGAAGATGAAGAGGAAGAAGAAGATGGGACTCCAAATATTGAAATGCCTGAGAAACTCAGAGGGCATTACAGTGCCCCCATGTTTGCTCATCAAGGCTGTCCTGATAATGTGTTAATCAGTGTTCCCACAGAGGTGATGCAAACTTCTGGTCTGCTATTGTCTACTGAAGAACCATCATTTTCCCACACTGACTCTGCAGAGGCTGAAGAGCGATGCATGAGTCCTGACGACAGTACAGTCAAAATGGCCTCTCCCACCCCATCTGGCCCCACTAGCGCAGGACACACACCTTTCCACCAGTCTCCAGTGGAGGAAAAGCTAGAAACAGTAGATTCAGATATATTTGAAAAACAAACAGATGATGTTGCAAAGAAATTGGAAGGTCAAACTTCTGTTGTGGTGAGGGGAGCCAAGGGCGAATCTCTCAAAGAAGATGAATCTGCAGCTAAATACAAACATGAAAAAGAAGTGTCTGGATCTGCACAGCACAAGCTGGACTTGGGCAGCAACATTCCAGTGTCACCTGGGAAAGAGGTGCAGGCAGAACCAGTGAGGAAGGAGGAGCTGCCCTGGCTCTCCTACCACAAACAGGACACAGTGGTGATAGGGGAGGAGGAGGAATGTCTCATGATGCCCCATCCTGGCACAGATGTATTTTTGAAGCCAGAAAAAGAGCAAGTAACTAAAACTGTGACAGAAAATTTAATGGTATTTTCAAAACACTCATCCTTTGAACCATTCTCTACCACAGAAACATCTTTAGGAAACATGACTTCTCCACAGTTCACAAGCCAAAGCAAATCTGAAAGTGACAGATCTTCAAAATTTTTACCAGCTGACATCAAAACACTTTCTTTTGCAGAAGAAAGTATTCACAAAGAAAAATCCTCAGACACTGCTGTTAAGGTAGTGACTATTGAAGGAGGAAAACCGCTGCATTTCACAGAAGACACCTCAGAAGAAAAATCTTCGCATGTTTCCATTAAAGACATTTCTCCAGAAGAGACCAAATCTCTCACTGAGAGTTCCAGCAAGGAAATCTCTTCAGACCTTTTTGTTAAAGGAATTTCTCCAGAAGACATCAAATCACTTAGTTTCACAGAAGAGATCCCTGCAGAAGGAAAAGATGTGTCTGATCTTACAGATAAAGTCCCTTCAGGACCTGGGAAATCCATGGATTTCACAGAGCAGAGCCCACGTGCTCATGAAAAATCACTGAAAATTTCTGCCAAAGAACTCACAAAAGAAGTGTCAAAATCTTTTCCTTGCCTAGAAAGTAGTTCACTTAAAGACATGTCACCCAGAGATACTTCAACTGAAGAAATGTCTCCAGATGACAGTTTATTTTCTGCAGCAGAAAAGGGCCCATTTAGGGGACGAACTGCAGGCCTGGACTCTCAGGAAGTGTCTCCAGATGCAGAGGGCTTACACTTCACTAAATCTATCCCAACATATGATAAAACAGCTTCACACATTTCTGCTGAAAGTGTAAAATCTTGCAGGTTCAAGGAAGCTCAAGAAGAAAAATCTCCAGAAGCAGAAGACTTCTACATGAAAGATTTAAGTTATGAGAGGAAAGTGTGGTTTCCAGAAGAAGAGGAGGAGATCCCTTCTCAGGAAAGGCGGCAGAGATATGATAAAGAGAGAGAGAGCACATTCTTAGATGAGGCACTAGAATATGAAACAAAATTCCTTCCTAAAATGGGAGAGAAGATCCTGTCTCCTGAAGTGCTTGAGAGTCACTCATGGAAAAGAGCAGAAAGCGAAGTGTGGGGCTCTGCATACGGGCATCATCAGGATGGACAAGAGACTAGAAGAGGGCAGTTACCCAATGAGGAAGATGAGAATCTCCATCATGCTGAAGACAAACATGTCTTCATGTTTAAAGATGAAAGTTTAAAGATGGAATCCTATGATTACAAAGAAGACATACAGAAGAGTGCTGCCAAACCTACATCAGGAAAAAAGGAAGCAGAAGTAGTTCCTGCTGGCATCCCTCTCCAGGAAAGAACAAAAATTCCCTGTCCTCTGTCCTCTCGATACACCTCTGATGAGGAAAATCAGGCCAAAGCGTTAACTGGAAACAAAGAAGGGCAAGAACTGTTGCTGGCATCTAAACAGGATTACTCCTACTTAGAGTATGAGGAGAAAGCTGTCCTAGATATCTATGCAAAATCACTAGACCAGGCACTGATGGCATCTTCCCTGCCTGGAACAGCTACCACTCTGGAACAGGAGAGTAACACACCAGAAATGGAAAGGCCTTACAAGTTAGACCGGTGCAAACCACCTTTGCAGGTGCAAGTGCCATTGAAGGACACAGAGAAGAAACTGGACACGAGGGGTTTGTCTCAGGAAATAGACTGTGAACACAAGTCAGACAGAAAGCAAGAGGATGTCTGCAAATCCACCGAGGGTTTTTATGATTCTACAGGAAGAAAAGAGCAGATGGCAGCATCACCTACTCTTTTGCAGTCTACAACACCAGCAGAATATGAATATATGGCAGCTTCCCCAGAAGAAAGTGCTGCAGTGTCAGGGCAGCGTGCACACTCCCCCCTAGGACAAGGCCCTTGTCCAAGAAGCAGTGCTGCCAAAGGACATGCTGAGCTTGTGGGTTCTGACACCCAAGTGCCATCTCCTCCAGAGGAATATTCCAGCAGCTCCCCTGAGTCTTATTCTTATGAGAAAGGGGTCTGCAGGCCCAGAGGTGATGACAGTTCTAGAAGACAAGAGCAAGAAGAAAGAGAACCAACTCCCTATCCTGATGAAAGAAGTTTCAAGTATGCTGACATCTATGAGAAGATAATAGTGTCTGGGGTTGGACCTTCCCCCTTCACACCCTGCAAGGATGCAGACAGCCCAGGTCACCCTGACAAGGTGCCAGCAACAGCACTGATCTCAGAAAAAGGTCAAAATTTTCATGTCTCTGCAAAAGAGGAAGAGTCCTGCCTTTATACCTCTGCTGAGAAGGAGCTGTCATCTCCAGCATCCCCTAGAGATAAAGCAGATTCAGCCTTTGACTATACAAACATCCATGAAGGATACTTGCCCTTGTCTGAAAGAGATAAGCCTAAGGTGTCTGAAGGACAGGAAAAACTGAAGGTGTCTTCTGCTTTGTTGGAAGAAAAGGACTCCGAACAGCACCCATCGACTGCCAGTGTAGCGTTTGCCTCTCCCACAGATGTGACAGACACATTTTACCAAGAAAAATCACCTGCCTATATTGATGCTGCTTGTCCAGATGAGAACATAATTTTCTCTAGCCAGGAGCAGATATCTTTGTCCCTGAAATCTGAAACCCCAAATCCCAAAGATACATACTATGAGAAAGCAGGTCAAGGGGAAGAAATCATGAGTGACTCAGAGTTAGAAAAAGGTGCTAAGGAGAAATCTGAGAAGGAGTCTAAACTGCACAGCCCTGTTGAAGCTGCAGACTCAGTTTATGCACACATCTCAGCAACAGGCAAGTTTCAGGGGTCAGCATCCCTTCTGCAAAGCAAGTGTCAGGAGTCCACTTCACCCAGTTCTACTTCCTCTTCACCCTCTGATCCAGGGTGGAGAGAGGATTATGGAGGTAGGAAAACTGCATCACCTGCTGCTGTGGGCACATACACTGCTGGTTACAGTGACCTGCCAAATGTAGGCAGATATGAGCAGGCTTCAGAAACATGCCATTTAAGGCAAGATGTCTCACAAAAGAGACAGGTTGCTGAAAAATCCACGAAGGAATCACATGTCTGTGTAACAGATTATCCAAGCTCAGCAGTGGTCTCGGAGTGCCAGCAGAAAGCCATGTACCTGAAATCTGCTTCTGGAAAAGAGAAAGAGGTGGGCAGGGTCATGGACAGCTCTGCTGGGTTTGAATGCTCCCTGCTAGAAAGGAGTGAAACATACACCATGGTCAGACATGAGCAAACCTCAGCAAGCCGCTTAGAGGATGTCTCTCTTCCTTTAAAGGTATCTTGTGCTTTGCTCTCAGACCAGGGGAAGAAAGATGAGTACTTGGAGGTTTCTGAGATGATCAGCAGCCTTGGCTCATCTTTTACTAAATTCTCACCGAGTCCATATGAAGAAGATAAACTGCTCTCCAAAGCTGTGGAAAAAGAGTCTGTGACCCAACAGCAGCTGAAAGATGACTCTTCCAGTTTGTCAGAGGAACCTTCATCTGAAGCTACCACTCCTGTAATACCAGCTACAGCAGAAAGTTTCTACTCCCATATGCTTTCGACATACACGGGTGCAGGAGCAGAATCAGGTACCAGGAGTGTTTGGGATGTATCTCCACCAGTTCCAGATAATGCTGTGAAAACACATAGAGGTGAAACAAAAGACTTTGTGTTTGCTGAAGAATGTGGTTCTCCATTCACAAGTGGCATGGGTGACAGCATTTTGCCATGCAAGAAGGAGTGCCAGAGTTCACAGCCTACACCTTTCTCTACAGAGAAACAAGAACCCTGTGTAAGCAGCCCAGAGCAGAAAGCCGCATTTGCAGAGCAGCTAATGACACTGACATCTCTCCCCGATGTGTTGACATCGTTTCCTCATCACCAGCATGAATATGAAACCACAGCTAATGGTCCGACAGAGGTGAGCACCAGTCTGCAGGCTTTCCAAACTACATACCATGCAGCAGAGGCAAAAGATGAAAAAACACATCCTGATTCTGACAGCAGTTTTTCTCCATGTGCAGGCAAAGAGGACACAGAGAGGCAGAGCCGCCCTTGCTCTCTGATGTCCCCTGAACACAGTTTCCAGCCCTTTTACTCAGATATACAAAGGGGTGGAAAAAGAGAGGACCATGGAGATGCTTCCCGTGAGGTGGAGCCCCATTTAGGAGGCAGTTTCGACAGTGGACAGAAATTTTCCTCGTATGAATACAAGCACAAGAAGGGAGAGCTCTCTCCCTCGTTCATCAACCCAAGTCCTCATGAGCTGTCCGAGGATAGTGACCTCTCACAGGAGGATGGTCATCCCTCAGTGCAAGGGAGACCATCCCACACTGGTAGTAGCCCCATGCAAAGTGCCACAGTGGAGGAAACCCCTCCAACATCAGTGAGTGATTCTGGAACCTCACAGTCAGACTCAGATGTCCCACCTGAGACAGAAGAATGTCCGTCCATCACAGCAGATGCCAACATGGACTCGGATGAAGATGCCGATTTCCTCCCAGTGGACAAAGCTGTTGGGAATGCTCACCATGCCACTTCTAGGTCCAGCCATGATCCTCAGCCTGTTCCAATGGTAGATCCCCATCCCCATCCTCCTCACCCTGATGTCTGCATGGTAGACCCTGATATGCTGGTAAATGAGCAAAGCATGAGCAGAACTGATAAAATTTCCAAGAAAGACATAAAAGAAAAGAACAAAGGTGTGAGGAAGCCTTTGAGCAAACCCAAATCTTCTTCACCTGCCCGAAAATTAGATGCGAAAGGGAAACGATCACCCACTCCTGTGAAACAGCCATTGGACAAATCTCCAAAATCTGTCACTGCCAAAAAAGAAAGAGATGGAGGAGAGAAGCTCAAACCACGAAGTGCACTGGTGCAGCCTCCTCACACAGAGGATGAGTTATCCCGGAGTAGTCACAGCAACCCTGGCAAGAGCCTTGTTAACGGCATTAAAGCAAACACTGGTAAGGAATTCTTCCTTAAGGATGCCTTTTCTCTCTGGGTCCAACAGAGAGAAGCAGCACTGGGTTACATGCAGCAGAACAGAGAGCAGGACTTCCCACTTTAAAGACACAGAGCAAACACTAATCCTTTGCTGGCAAATTTAGGATGAGGGCTAGACTGGCTGAGACAGGAAGGGATTTTTTTGTGTAGCAGCTAGGCAGCACGAGGAGTTGCCCATGGTAGTTAGTGGCTTTCTGCTCACAAAAATAGATAGAGATGTCTGTAAGAGATATATAGATATATATAGAAGTGACATCTAAAAGAGATATCACAGAGATAGTCTAAGGAAAGAAAAAGAAGACTGAGACGTCTGTTGGACAGTTGGACTCAGTGATCTTAGAGGTCTTTCCCGACTGTGACGATTCTGATTCCCCAGAGAGCAGGAGGTACAGAAGGGACAGAAGGGACAGTCTTTCTGTGGGTTGTGTGTGTGTATACATCATATATATATATATATATATATGCATTTGTGTTGCTGAGTTTAGCTACTCTTGTCTGACCATCTCTCATCTCATAAATGTAAGCAGCAGCAGATGAAGAGGTACAAAAGGTTTCTAGGAAAGAGCAATGGAGTCCTTGGAATAGCAATGATTCACAGGGATGACAGAAAGACAGGATGGAGCTTCCAGAAAGACTACTGTAATACCCTAGGGTAGCACATAAAGGCCATCAGAAGAGGTTTCTTTAGCAAATGTAGGTTATTAAATAAGAAAAACCAAGACTAAATATTGACTGGGATAACAACTCTGCAAAAGTTATTACTGTAGATTTTTGATTCCCTTCCCCAGGAAAGGCCTCTGAGCCTAAAGCTGCCCAGTCCCTCTCCAGACAACAGCACAGCTCCCTCTCCCTCCCAAGAGCTTTGACAGCACTGGGCCAGAACTATACCCAGGTCACCTCTGAGCAGTAGAACCTGGATAAATCTTAACTTTGTTCCCTGCACCTGCAGGGAAAAAACCTTTATGGAATTCACATCCTTCAGTGTTAATTTCAGTGTTGGTTTTTCCAGAAGGGTTTTGATGGCCTCTGTTTTCTTTTTTCCTAAGCTTCCAATAGTCCTAAGAGCAGTTTGCCTGTGCCCATGGGTCCACCTGTTTATGTGGACTTGGCATACATCCCCAACCATTGCAGTGGAAAGAACACAGATCCAGAGTTCTTCAAGCGGGTTCGAGCATCATACTATGTTGTGAGTGGGAATGATGCAGCCAATGGAGAACCAAGCCGTGCGGTGCTGGATGCACTCCTGGAAGGGAAGTCTCACTGGGGGGACAACCTGCAGGTAGGTCATGGAAATGCCAAAGAGTGCGTGTGATGCTCCTTGTGTCACAAGTGCTGGGGAGGTGTGTGTCACAAACACACACAGAGAGAGTATGCTGAGATGAAGCAAGTGGGATCAGGCATGTTCTGCTATGCAGTCTTAGAAGAGTAACTGTACCCAAAAAAAGAGGGAGGAGGACACCCACAAAATGGCATGAGTGGAAGCAGATATGCCCTCCTTTCCATACCCTTCTGAGGGGACGAAACTTTTAGAGAGCAAACACTCCTGCTTATCTGCTGCAGGACTGTCCTATCTGCAAGTGAGAACAAACACCATCTCAGGCCATATTTTCACCACTGTATCCCACACCCAGTGGATTTGTTGCTAATCTCGCTTCCTGAAGATCTTTCTCATTATTAGTACTGCTTTTAAACCTGAGTGCACTTACACATAGTTCTTGCTTAACTGGGTTTTCAGGACAGCCTAGGTGGGCACTCTTTCTGTAGATGGGTACAAGAAAGGGTGTATGTTCATGCAGATGAAGCAGCAGCAGATTTCAAGGTCCCTGAGTTGCACATGGGATCAGTGGGCACATAAAGTCTATTATCAGGCTGTTAGCAGTGACACTCAGCATTGTTCCCTCTCACACTGAGGGATCTTTCTAAGGCTGGTTCTGGAGCTCCACAGAGAGGTGCTCTCTCCTGCACTGCAGCCATTTTCATCACTGTGGTGTTAGTACTGCCAGTGTGCAGCCAGCTCAGAGCACTGTAGTGCTGGTACTGCATAAAATAAAGCACCAGCTCTGCCTTTGAGAACCTGACATCTGAAAGACATTAAATAGAACAAGCAGTACCAAGGGTACAGTGTTCCAAAATTAAAGGGAAATTTTAGCCTCAGTTCCTATGGGCATTGTTTGTCACTGCAGTTGTTCTCAGACAATCATCCCTGCTGCTTTCTTTTCCCAGGTGACATTGATTCCAACACATGATACTGAGGTGACAAGAGAATGGTACCAACAGACCCATGAGAAACAGCAGGAGCTAAATATCATGGTACTGGCAAGCAGCAGCACTGTTGTGATGCAGGATGAATCTTTTCCAGCCTGTAAGATCGAATTCTAAATCTCTCACACTTTGTGTTCATTCATTGACTCTCCAATCACCGATGCAACATCAGAGACACCATCTAATCACAGTCCAGTTCTTCTCTGGTTTAGTCCTCTACATGGTTCCCATTTGTCAGGCAATCGGGTATCCATCTAGCTCAGCACTGGATGCCATGAGAAAAAAGTCCAGCGCTCTGTAATATTCTGGACTGAGCTAAGTTTGTGCAAGAGCAGTTGCAGGCCAGGGGCACTTCCATTTTCCCTGCTTTTTGTGCTGCCCATACAGTTTCTGTAGACTATCTTGGCTGCCTTGCTGCTGTGAGAGCTTGTTCTATGCTCTTCCTGGCTGCCTTGCCATTTAACCTGTAGCACCGTGAACCTCATCTTTCTGGTGAGGGCTGAAGCGCTGCTGCTGCATGTAGAGAGTGCATGGAGAGCAGGGGGTGCAGAGAAGAAAACTAATTTGCAAAGAAAATGCACCTAGGAGATGAAGGAAGGCAAAACCCTCCAACTGTAACATGACAGTGAAGGTCATTCTTCCATCTCCCATCCTGAACATGCAGGTGGTGTACTGAGCAAAATAGCCTGTACTCCAAGCAGGCAGAATGACCATTTGCCAGCTCTGCAGGTTTGTGGCACCCTGCAACACCTGCTCACTATGCTCAAGGAGCCAGGATGAAGGATGCATTTGTCTGGGTGCAGCAGTGGGAGGGGAGGGGTGCCGCCTGTTGTTCTTTGCTATAAAGAGCACGTTCCTAACCTGCTAACTTGAGCTGTGCACATCCAGAGTGGCCAACTTGCTCCTGCACATCAGCAGTGTGACAGCAGGAGGCACAGACGGGCTGTTGCCCTTAACAGTCACACACAAGAAAAGTATCCAAACGCACAACCGCAGCCCCCTCTGAAGCAGAAGGGCTGGAACAACCCTGGCCGCAGATGTGTATGGTGAGTGCATCATTGCTGCTGAGCAGTCCCCCAGAGCCTCCTTGGCATGCCACCCCTTCCCAGCCCCTTCAGGAGAGCAGCTCAGGTGTCCTGAGCCTTTGCCACATCTGAGAACGTTGCAAGGGGTTCCTACCACAAAGATAGCTTTTATCTTTCTGTATGACAAAGAGAGTGGAAGGAGGGTATTCTCTGGGAGAGAGATGAGATAGAAAGCTATGCTGCGAGGCTTGACCACAACTCAAAGGTATTTCTATCTGCTGTGTCACTCACTGCGCTGGGCCCTGAGCCAAGGTCTGACTCCATAATGAGCATCCTAGGACCCTGTGTTGTGCTTGCCTGGGACATTGCAGTCTCAGTGCTATTTTTCTGGCAGCTGAAATAAAGAAAATGCTGCTTAGAAACCTGTTCCTAGGACTAAAATGGAGTTTCTAGGTTTATTTTGCATTTAATTTATATATTTATTTTTGATGTTGTGTTTTGTGTGAATATTTTAATTTATACTTGTTAACATGACACCATGTGCTCTTAGCATCAGTTCAGAGGTTTCTCACTACAAATACTTAGATGCTGCAATTTAAACAACATAAAAAGGCCATAGAGAACTTGCTGGCAGCAAAAGGGATCCCTGCTTGCAGTCTGCAGGGCTGCATCTAAAACCCAGCAGCTGCAGGACAAAGTCTGAAGCTAGCAGCCCATCCCCTAGGAGCAGCCAGCCTTTTGACACAGCCCTTGGTATGAGCATGTGAGCTTATCAAGGGTTTAGCAAATCCCTGCCCTGTACTGTATTCATTTTAACCATGGAATTGCAGTGTGTCTGCCAGCAGAATAAATGTCATTCTCTGTAACCTGATGGGGTCAGCATCTATGAATGTTGGTTACAAGCAATTGCAGGAAGTGACACTCCTCCTCCCCCCAGAGAGGGCTGGGGGCTTGCCCTTAGTGGTTAGGGGAGATCCTGGCTCACTTGCCAGTGCAGGAGCAGGATGCCAGGCACTGGAGGAGATGTGACCCTCATTGACTGACTCGCTGGATCCCTAGGTGTAAAAGCTAATGCACTAACTTTAGATAGACCCACACATGAATGTTTTTCTCAGTTTTAAACTTGAAGCAATTCTGACTAAGCAGCAGTAATAGTGAGGCTTTGCAAGGTGCCTGCATCCTCCAGGCAGGAGTGTGGTCGTTGGCATGTGTTCCAGTACAGACACCTGCCCTCTGCCTGCTGTGCTCCTGCACTCCACAGCTATGCTGTTTGGACAGCTTTACCCTACACCAGTTTGCTTCCCTGTCCTCAAGGCTCCACACCCTGTTTTTTTTTTTTTGTGGCAGTCTCTTCTGTCTTCCTCCCCTTGTCCTGCTATTCCTTCCTCTCCCTAGCCCCCCTGCTCCCCCCCGTCTTAAAAAACTTTGGGGAAAAGGACTTGTAAAAATGCCAATTTGTAAAGAGTCTGACCCTGCTTATCCTGCAGGAGCCAGCAGAACCCATCCAGAGCCAGAGGTACTACAGCACTAAAGAGAGAAACAGTTAAACTCTGCTTTTGCTTGTTTCTGCATGTGGGCAACAATGCGTAATCTTCCTATATGTAATAGGTACAAAATACTACTTTAAACCTGTAATTTAAAAAGTAATTGTCTTAACTGTATTGAAATGGCAACTTGTGCTCCTAGCTTCTTCTATGCTAAATGTTTTAAGAACAGAACCCTGATTCTTTTCTTCAGCATCATGTTTCTATTTGACTTTAGTTCCTTGAGTTGTCCTTTTGCCCATTTCCATGTGAAGCACTCTGTAACTAACTGCTGTCAAGAGAGGAGCCCAACGCATTAATAATAAAGCCACATTAATTGCAAACAAGAACACTTCCAGCTGTTTCTAACTGTTTTTTGGGCGAGGCCATGGAGCAGGCAGGTGGCACACAGACCCTCCTGCCATACCTGCTCTACAGCTGCCTCATGGACATGGCGTCCAGGACAGCACTCGCCTCTCCTCTCACACCAAACCTGCACTTGCAGCTGCCAAAATGTCCTGTGGCCCCTGGGGAAGGGACATAGGTATCAAGCACGGAGCCTGCCTGGGACACCCACTGGCGGTCCTTGGCCCCAGCAGACCCTCTCTCCAGCCACCCCTCCAAAGACTTTTCCCGCCCTTGCAGCGCTGGCCCAGGCCACAGCCAGGGGCACAGCACGGCCTGTCCATGATGCAGCTACTCACAAGTCCTGTATCAGGGTCTCCATCACGGTCCTTTCCTTGTCCCGGTGCTTCTTAAGACAGCATTCCTTGAGGGAACATCTCCAACTCTGTATTCCTAGGCCAGCAGTGAGCTGGCAGCTGGGCCGAGAGGCTTGCAGGGGGCCCACAGCCACTGAAGGGGCAGCACACACTGCCCGTCCCTAACATAGCCCTGGGCATTTGTCCCTCTGCAGAACTCTTTCAGCTACTCGGCAGAGAACAGCAGCTGGAGAGCAGTCAGGAGCTCTCAGCTCTGCTCCTGCTTGGGTGTCCTCAGAAGACACAATGGCACACCTGAATGCAAGGGAAAAGGAAAGCAGGGACTGGGCTGCATTCCTCAGAACAGAGGCCTTGGCAGGCACAGAGCACACCACAGCTTGTGCTGCGTGTCATGCTCCCGCCTTCCTCAGGCAGAAACACGCAAATCCTGGTTGGAGCTGGCAGGCGCAGCAGATTGAGGGACGGCCTGGCTGAGAGGAGCAAGCAGGCTCCAGAGCTGCCCTGCCTCCCGCCTTCCCGCGGCAGCTCTCGGGCAGGGGCAGCTCTTCAGGTGGTGACTGCAGGGCTGAACGAACACCAGAGAGGCAGCGCGCCGTCCCAGACCCATGAGAGCAGACTGGCACTGTGGCTGAGGGGCTTCCTCCTGGCACGGCACTGCACTCGTGGCAGCTCTAGGACTGCTGCATTTGAAGTGCAAGTAAACATGACCCTTCCTGAATACCCAAGCTGTCAGCAAGAGGTTATCAGGCATGAGGAATAGGACACAGTACCCAGGATGTCCTTGGAACTGATGATGTCTGGACCTAGTGAAAGGAACCAAACATACTTCTCCAGCGACTCTGTTCTCCCACAAACAGCCCTGGGAGGCCAGAACCTCTTCTCCAGTATGACCAGTTCTGCTGTGGAGGGAAAAAAGAGGCATGTGACTTTATTGGGCAAAGCCCCACACCAGTGCTCACTTCAGTTGTGACTTCAGCCTTCTCTTCAGAGACAGGAGAAGCAGCAGTGCCACACTCCTGCAAGCTCTGGCACACACAAACTGCTATACAAGTCAGCATCAGAGACAGAGACACCGGACCCACAGCATAGATTTACTGTGAACACACATTGTCACGACACAGTGTGGAGATCTTTGGGCACAGCTTCACAAAAACACAGATCCTAGCTACAGACGAGCACGCAGACTTATCCATAAATACAGGAGGCACAGCCCTGGCATGCACTCAGGATGCAGCAGGGACACCTGCGTCAATCTTGCCCTTAGGCTTGTGCTCATCAGTAATTCACATAAATATGTATTTAAATAGATTTCATTTTCTATAATAAACTTTTCTTATTATTGGTTTCTAGTAATCCTGATTTGTTCAAATAACAGTTTCTTTTAATTTCTGTCACCAAGACTTCAGAGCTGTATCCTGCCTGACCCTTGGGGACTAGAAAATAAACAACCCGTCTCTGTCCTCCCTGCCCACCTCTTTCAGGCTTGATCCACAGGCTCCTGCCTGCCTGCCCCAGTGCACCAGAAAAACATTTAAGTCCACACCAAAGAGATGTATTCTTGAAAGCGGCAGTCTTGAATCTGACCCCCTCATTACCCTCTTTCCCATGCTCATTCAGAATGCTTTCTGCTTCCTCTAGTCTTTCTGCCACGGACCTGTTTTTTTTGGTGGCCAGTGGTGGGAATTGAGAGTGGGAGAAGGAAGGTACAGAGAGGAGGCCGGTGGTTGTAATGGATGATTCCTCTGGGCCCAGAATGCCTCTCTCTGAAGACTAGGGGCCAAAAAATCTCAAGGGAGCATCTCTCCTCTTTGGACTTACCACCCAAAAAAACTCGGCTGTAACAATCCTCTAACTGTGCTTTCCCAGGAAGTATACACCCCTTGGGACACCAATGCAGCCCCATGAAGGTGTCATGCCAGTAGCAAGACTGCATTTGCTGTTCATTTAACAAGGCAGATGGGGTGGTGTGCCTTGCTGAATGGCAAAGAGCTGGCTTGCAGAGGAGCAGAGCAGACTTTTCCACACACCAGAGTCCTGTGGCCTTTGGACATGGCTTGTGCTGTGGACAGCCAGCTGCACGAGGTGCTGCTGCACAGAAAGCTGGACTGCTTTGGGGTTGAAGTGCTCACGGTGTCCTATCCAGAGAGCTGATCCTCCTGACACAACAGCTGCAACTCCTCCATGCTTTTCTCAGGAGACAGTGGCAGCCCCTGGCACAGATGACCAGAAAGAGGCTGGCCTGACAGAGCACTGTCCTCCAGCACCTCCTTGCCTATATGCTGTGGGTCCAATACTTCTCCCAGAAGCTCCTCTTCACAGGGCTCCAAGATCTCCATGAACAGCCCTGACAGGTCCAGGCCAGTCGTTCCTCCTGTATACCCCTCAACTAGCTTCACTCTCTCCCCAGCCAGCCTCATGTCAGACCTTGAACCACACTTGGGGTTCTCTGTGCTATTTGGCTCTAACATTTCCCCAACAGATTCTTCTTCATCCAGCTCCACCATGCTCTTCTCCTCTGGGTTAGAGTCCTCCCCTGCCTGCTCCTTCTTGCACAGCTCCAGGGCTCTGCCTGGCTCAAGGCTCTTATTCCAAGGCAGGGACTCCAGGGCACTTAGCTCCTCCATGGACAACCCACACATCCCCACCTCCACCTCAAGACTTCCACCTGGAGGCTGTCTCTCTCCTTGCTCAGGGGTCTGGCTTGTCAGCTGCTCCTCACTTCCTGGGGGACTAACAGAAAGTTTCTCAGTGAAGCTGAAGCGAGCACAGTTGTCCACAGAGGTTGGGGAGGATGGGCCTGCACTGGAGACAGTACTGGAAGGGCCACTGCTGTCTGCAAAGAGGAAGAACAATCTTGAATCTTTAGCTGATATTTCCCCAGCCTGAAGCCTGAGCAGACCCAAGCTGTCAGAACCCCACAGCCAATGGGCAGAGGGTTATCTACGCACCATGCCACCTGACAGGGGCTTCCAGTTATTCTTAGGTGTGCTTCTGGCAGCTCAGCTGATGAAACCCAAGCACAAACCCCTACAAGTCCTACATCCTCCAGAGGATGTCTGGAGAGACAGCAGCCATCCATCAATAGATAGCCCCATGACATACAAAACTATGGTGAGCCCCTTCTTGCATCTTCCTTTGGAAGCTTTTTTACAGGGCATATGACTGCTTTCCCTTTTACCTCTTTCCCCTTTCTGTTCCTCCAAGGGCAGTGCATAGAAACCCTGAGCACCAATACTTGGATTCCAGCATTTGGCACCCTTTACTCCCCTCCCTCACCATCACATTTCCCTGATCAGGAAAGGAGCACACTCACACCAAGGGGGCTTATCCGACCGCTGGCGCAGTGGCAAAGAGGCGGATGATAGGATTCGCTGGGACATAAAGGGGTCTCCTGCTATCTGGCTGCCAATCATTGAATCAAACAAATCTTCCAAGAAAAAAAAATACACAGATCAGCAATATCAGACAGACAGTAAGGAATGGTTCGTAGCCCAGCACCCTCTCTGGGAAGATCTCAGAAACAGTGTAAATTCAAAGCCATGCCTATCCCTCAGCTTTTGAGAGTCTGAGGCTCAGATTTCCCAAGCTGGAGTTTATATGCCTGTCACCATACTTATTTGTCACAGATAGAGCTGGCCAATTACTAGTCTCTCAAGCAAGTGGCCTAGGATGGCTCTGATCTGGATCCTGTAGCTCAGCCCTGGGCTAGAACACTCCAGAACAGGTTTCAGAGACTGTGCATAGTGCCAGTCCTGTGAGGCTGGTCTGTCCTGATAATGGAAAGACCAAAAAGTCTCTTTGCTTCAACTCTGCTTTCAAAGACAAGCCCACCTCACCAGTACCTGCAGTAGACTGGACTTGTGATTCACTGCAGCTCCTGCACACAGATGTCAGGAACTCGTTGACCTGTCGCAAAGAGAGGGAGTTGTGCAGAGTCTCCAGGGGATAAATGGTGGGAACCATGGAACAGCCTTCAAAACCTGGAAAGAAATCCAATCAGAAAATTAATAGAGCAAACAGCAACCTAAATCCATACAGGACCACTCATGGCTGAAGGAGCTGGGCAGTCTGGGAATCAAACAACAGGCACATACAGGCCTCAGGTCATCTCGTCTAGGCAATGAAAATCACCACTAGGCAATCACATGCAGTAAGAGACCTGAAAGCAAGAGCCCAGGCACACGCAGAAGGAGGGGAAGAGAAGGAGCCGTGTTTGCTGCAAAGCCTGTGACTCTTTTGCTAAAATACATGTCTAAGATGAAGAGCTTGGCACAGTGCCTCACATGCTATAGAAGCTAAACAGAATTTGAGTGAGGTCAACAGAATTTCCGTGAAAGGGCTGCCACCACTAGTGACCCCCCAGCAAGGGATGCAGCACACCCCCTCCCCACCAGCAAGGCAGGACATGCTGCTATGAATGCAGGGAGCAGCAGAACCTCCCCTCCCACAGCAGAACCTGCCATGTGTGCCTGAAAGGTCTCTCCTGGGCAACAGTTTGCTTCCTCCCTTAACACAACTTCACTGCCAGCGAACTCAGAATTAGTAGTAATAGGCATCTCAATATTTAACAGACACTTGCTCAGAGCTAAGCTGCATGACAACTTATTTACAATAAGTTCTTTGCTACTCAAGCCAGCAAGAGTATTACTGCAAAGCATCTTCCTCTTCATCCAAGCTTCTTGGCAATGCTCTGTGGCACCAAACCAACCTTAAACTGTCAGAGGAGTGAGGAAGACGTCAATGAGTCTCTGGGAATTTGGGAATTAGGCCTCCTCCTGCTCTGCACTTCTTGAGTTTAGAGGCCTCTAAACTGCTTAAGCTTAGGCTTGTCTTTCTGTGGCTCCCTCCAAGGAGCTCAAAAAGACCCTGAGAAGAAATTGGGTTTGTTCCTACAGAGGAAGAAAATAACTTTGAAAAGCAAGATGTGTAACAGCGCCCGATGCACTGCTGTGTCATGACCGCTGCTCAGCACACTGGCAAGTCAAAGTTAATCCCTGCAGCTTGGCAGCACCTAAGGAGAAGACCTAAAACATGTGGATTATCTGTTTAATATCTTTATTTCTGTTTATTATCTTTATTGATGATTTAGACGAGGGGATTGAGTCCATCATCAGCAAATTTGCGGATGACACTAAGCTGGGAGGAAGTGTCAATCAGCTGGAAGGCAGGAGGGCTTTGTAGAGGGACCTGGACAGACTGGAGAGTTGGGCTGATTCCAACGGGATGAGGTTCAACCCGGCCAAGAGCCGGGTCCTGCACTTTGGCCACAACAACCCCATGGGGAGCTCCAGGCTGGGCACAGAGTGGCTGGAGAGCAGCCAGACAGAGAGGGACCTGGGGGTTTGGATTGACAGGAAGCTGAACATGAGCCAGCAGTGTGCCCAGGTGGCCAAGAAGGCCAATGGCATCCTGGCCTGTATCAGGAACAGCGTGGCCAACGGTCCAAGAAGGTGATTCTGCCCCTGTACTCAGCCCTGGTGAGGCCACACCTCGAGTACTGTGTCCAGTTCTGGGCCCCTCAGGTCAGAAAGGAGATTGAGGTGCTGGAGCAGGTCCAAAGGAGGGCAACCAGGCTGGTGAAGGGACTGGAGCACAGATCCTATGAGGAGAGGCTGAGGGAGCTGGGGCTGTTCAGCCTGAAGAAGAGGCAGCTCAGGGGAGACCTCATCACTCTCTACAACTACCTGAAAGGAGGTTGGAGCCAGGTGGGGGGGTTGGTCTCTTTTCCCAGGCAACTATCAACAAGACAAGAGGGCATGGTCTTAAGTTGTGCCAGGGGAAGTTTAGGTTGGATATTAGAAAGAATTTCTTTATGGAGAGGGTGATCAGGCATTGGAATGGGCTGCCCTGGGAGGTGGTGGATTCTCTGTCCCTGGAGATATTTAAAAAGAGACTGGATGTGGCACTTAGTGCCGTGGTCTAGTAACCACAGCGGTAGTGGATCAAGGGTTGGCCTTGATGATCTCTGAGGTTCCTTCCAATTCTATGATTCTATAATTCTATGATCTGCTAAGTGTAGTCATTGTTCCAACCACCTCCAGGACAGGCTCTGCTCTGGTCTGTTCACCCAACCCAAAAGGAAAGGAGCATCAGCCAGCAGATGCTATTTAGAGTGAATCCACATGCAACATGAGGTGGCTGCAGACCAGATCACCACTGGTTTGCAGTACTGCAGGACATTCACTGCCAGAACAGCTACAGGAGATAAAATCCTCCAGACAGTCCAGAGGGGTTACTGATGCCACAAGCATCAACCCAAGCCATGAAGGATAACAAATCCTCAGCTAGGACAGAGGCATGTAAGACACCAGAAAAATACCATATTCTTCTGTCCCTTGCTGACAAATACTTGAGAGTGGAAGTGCTGAGTGAGGAGGAGTGTCTGATCATTGTTTTTCTCATAGGCATCCTGTGAGACAGAGCTAAAGAAAAAGGGTGAGGGCAAGACTTAGCGAACAGCCACATGGAGATGGCTGTGGAGCAGCACAGTGTGAGGATGATGTCACTGCACAACAGAATCTATTTTATGAGGGGCCAAAGTTGTTGGTCTCCAAAGAAAAAGGGAAGAACTCTGAAAATAACACAGAGCAAAACAATGTAGTTACAAGATATACTGAAGGCACTAGTGGGGATCTGAGTGCTTGGGCACTCCCCTGATAAACAGAGGAAATGAAAAGTCCAGTGTTAAAGGAAACATGGAACACTGAGAGTGCTACTGATGAGAGATGATACACCTACACCTCCATTGTGCCAAGTGCCTGCTTGCACATCTCTGCTCAGCCCTGTGCCACTTCAACAGCCCAAGCAAGTCGAGAAAAAGGCAAATGTTTCCCTTCTCATGGTGAATCACTACTATTTTCAAAAAATCTCTCTCATCTGTAGATAGCAGCCTATTTGGCTGTACTCCTCCCCTAACTTGCTGAGCTGCTGTGGGCAGGCCATCAAGGGCAGTTCCATCCCACCACAGGAAAGCCAAAGCAGAAGTTACTGCTACACATT
Source organism: Florisuga fusca (assembly GCA_038090715.1). Lineage (NCBI taxonomy): Eukaryota > Metazoa > Chordata > Aves > Apodiformes > Trochilidae > Florisuga > Florisuga fusca. The sequence goes on from JAAWXA010000037.1 coordinate 197,440, forward strand.
GTCACCCTGATACGAAACATAGCAGCAGCCCGAGTCCCCACCAAAGTCTCTGACCACTCCTGCACACATTTAGCAAAGAACTGGCATTAAGGGAAGAGGCAACAAAACCAAAGCATGAGTGCAAAGCACAAGGAGGGATTGACTCTCTCCTGGGAGTAAGACTGCTCCAGAGCTGCCTAGCACTGACACACACCACTTCATAAGAGTATTAAGAAAGGGATCTGGGTTGTAAGGACCCTTTTGCAGAGGACCATCTCTTGAACTATACATATAAAGCAAATGCAGACCTGGACCTGTCTCACATATTCCATCTAAACCAGAAAATCCCAGATTTCTAGGAGACTCCAGCAGTTAGTAGGAAAACAGAGACACAACCCTTGTGATCAGCTACCTCTTCGCAGATGACCTCAAAGAAGGAGTCAGCAAGTGCCTCCTTTTTACCTGGACTACACAATGATGAATTCTGAAATAGCCACCACCTACTTTTATGACTGCATGGCTTGAATGCCAAGCAAATATATCACAGATCTTTGAGTGGCCCCACATGCTTGTTACCCTGCTGCTCTTCAACTGCAGGGTAATTCATCCCTTTAGCACTATCTCCTTCAGTCACCTTGAGGCCTGAAAGGAAATTCAACAAAAAATTCTAAAATTCTTTATAGTCAGAAAAGGGAAGAACCAGGGAGAAATCAAGATCTTGAATTCATTTTCATGTTCCTTATTAGTGAAGTATATGTCCCAGTCCTTTGAGTCCCTTGAAAGGAAAACAGTAACATTTCATTAAGAGGAAACATCTAATTTGAATCAAGGAAACACAGAGGTTCCTAAATTCTATATATGTCCCAGAGAGATCAGAAAAAAGCTTACTGTGCAATATAAGTTGGGAAAGTTTAACTTACACATGACACAGGCACCCCCTGTAATGACTCAGTGCTGGTGTGATTATCCCTCAGAGCTGGCAATTCAGCAGATCACCTGGGAGCCAGCAGACTTCCTGGCTAGTGGGCATGACAAGGAGCAGTCTTCAAGTAGTCCAGATGGCATGTTCTTCAGGTTTACTAAGACTGAGACAAGGTCCCATGTAAGGCAAGCTCCTCTACTGTCAGAGTGGGTTTGTGGCAGAGTGGCAGAAGGAACAAGGCACTTGCTGCTGCAGCAAGCTGACAAGCAGAGAGCGTCCAAACTCCTGTTGGCCAACAAAGACAAGTGGCCAAGAAAGGCTCAGGTGAGAGGCCTTTTTGGTCCAAAGCAATCCTTTTTGTGTATTTTGGTTTTGCCTCGGAGGTCTGAACATTACTACATGCAATTTGGTTGGTAGATGTTGCCAAAATGTCTGAACACCAGAGGTCCATATGCCAGCCCTTCTGGCATAGGAGCACAGACTCAGCCCAGATTCTGAAGAGCATAGAAGGTTCCAACATCCTTGGTCAGTCCAGCCTTATTTTATGGGGAGAACTCCAATGTCACATGTATATTTGTATGTGTTTATATATGCATGCACAAGTTGTTAAGAACTAGGATTTTTGCAAACTGGCCTTTTTAAACTTAAGCCTGTACAGTCAGTCTGAAGTTCAGCACCTCTGTGCACAGTGCCAGAAGTGTCTGCAAGACGAGATAGCATGTAGTAACTCTTCTCCCAGGCAGTTCCCCAAACTCCAGCAACGTGTGGCTCAGAACTACTCTGAACCTGATGTTCCATATTCTTCAGTCTCCACTTGAACTCACTTAAGCTCCTAACACCCCCATGTACCATGGTGAGGAGTTTCACTCTACATGCAAAAAAATCACTTCTGTCTGGAGCTACCTTTACTCATCCTGTTAGAAGCCTCCTGGCTCCTGCCCTGGCACAGACATCCAGACATCCATTTGTTGGATCCCTACCAGCCCTCTCCAGGCTGCTCCAGCCACTGTCACAAATCACCCCCAGACTGTGAAGTTCTACCCTTTCCACATTGTCCCAGGTGGTGGTGGCCAGATCAGAGCCCACCATTTGATACATGAATTTGGAGCTGTGTCTCCTTGTCATTTAAACGTACTTGAGCTGAACATCACCTGCTGTTCACTGCCCACTCATTCTCTATTTCTTCACAGCTGACCTTTCGTTTTCATTCCCAACACAAACTAACTTCACACTCTTCTTTTTCCCCATCTGTCACCACACAGATAAGCAGAGGTCCCCAGGCAAACTGCCTTAAGGCTCCACCACTGATCATTCCAGTTAGGGATGTCAACTGCATACTTTTAACTTCCTGATTCTATCTTTTAATTCACATTTTAATTCACATTCTGTGTGGATAGAAGCAAGCTTGAAAGCTGAGAAAGAGAAGATAGGAGTGCAGTTTTCACAAGGGGAGATGCTGGGCAGTTAGCTACAGAGATCAGAGAAACTGGTCTGCTCTGAGAAGACCCCCAGCAGGAATCCCACACTCTCTAATCAGCTGTGGGCTTGATGGACTGAGAAAAACACCAGTAAAGAACTACCTGATTGCAGAGCTCTGATTTCCATGCAGGAAGGAGGTATGCAGCTTGTGGTCTGGCTGCACAGCCCAGCACCATGCTGCAATATTTGGCACGTTGCCGCCCAAAGCACTGAGTTAATTTCCTCTCCCTCCCAGAGCTCACAGGAGATGGTCAAGAACTGCAGCAGGGTAAGCTCAGCTTTGAAGCAGTCTGCTGCACTCCAGCATCTCTTCCCTTCAAGCAATTTTCTCCTCTTTAATATTTGTTGCTAGGAGACCAAGGATTGTCCTAATTATATATGAAAAGTACCTGCCATGTCCAAATTGTCTACTTGACAGAAAGGGCCCTATCAACAAAAAACAGACTGTGCAAGAAAAAAAAAATCTCTTTTCCAGGCTCTGAAAACACTTGATCCTGTTGCTTCAATACATGAAAAACTGTCTCTTCCACCTATGAGTCTGAATGAAAAAGGAGGCCCATGCACCACACCACACAGCTCAGCAAGCCACATGCACCAAGCAGTTTTTATGGTGCAAGGTGAACAGTAACCACCAGCCCAAGCCAGCTGCCCCACGCAGGGAGGAACCTTTTTTTCCACTGGTCTTGGCAGCACCGAGACCCCAGTGCATCAGACTTCCCATCTGTGCCAGAGGTGGACAGAGAAAGTGTGATTTATAACAACAAAGATTCAATACTGAAATTGCCTGCCTCTTCTTACCAGACATGACTCACTGCACAGGCCCCACCAGGCAGCAAAAAGGACATGCAATGCAGCCACACAGAAGCTCAGCTTTTATCCTGTCTTGACTTGGTCTCTCTAGGAACAGCACTTCCACAAGCACTCACTTTGCCAAAGTTTCAGGGCAAGTTCACTCTGCATGTGGGAGTTGCTGCACCTTCTTAATCTTCTGTCTTCCTATATTATCACTATTTATTCACTGCAGTTCCTCTATTAAATAAAGTGGGACACCTCAGGGCACCTCACTGAGACATGCATCATGTCAGCAGGGCATTGCCCTGGTAGGAGCTCAGCATCTGACTTGAAGGAAGCTTACCCTGCCTATAGGAAGGTGTCAAGGAACAATTGCCAAAGATGGAAAGAGCACAGTTAAAGGCACACAAAGAGCGCCGTCCCCATGTGGAAAGGCAACTGCCTAAGGCTCCAACACTGCTGGGTGCAACAGCCCACACAGCTCACCGGAGCAGTGGCCCAGAGACCTAAAGGGTGCAGAGAGGGAAATGCTTTCCTTTTTAGAAGCAAAGCATACTTTGCATTCTCAAGCAGACAGTGGTCCCTGCTCAGCTACAAGAGCACAGGACTAAGGCAGCTGCAGCGTGCAGTACCGTAAAGACACTCCAAGTCCTCCTGCCCTGAGATCAGCCAGCTCCTGAAGAGGCGCAGGTGGTAGGAGCACTGCTGGAGGTGATGGGCTAGAGTGGCATCCAGAGAGATGTTCCGGCTGGTGGCACAGTCAGAGGAAAAACAGCGCAGCAACTGGGCAACGTGGCGGTGCTCAAACACATCTGGAGGAAAGGGGCCAGAGTAAGAGAAGAGGGCAGGAGCAGCTGGGGACAGAGAAGCTGTGGAGATGTGGGGATGGTGCTGCCAGCACCAGGGTGTCTGCTGCGTGGCAGACACCCACAGCACATCCTGAAGCCCACCCCCACCCCGCAGCCAGCAGGGCAGGAACACCCTTAGATCTACAGACCCATCCAGCCTGGGGCAGTGCCCACCTGGCCCAACCTTGGCCAAGTGCAGCTTCATCTTTGTAAGCAATGGCCTAACGAGCAAAGGAATTTTAGGACACATTTCAAGTCCAATACAGTTCAGGTTTGGCTAGATGAGAAGGTCAGGCCCACACTCACCCTCCTGCAGCTCAGACAAGAAATCCAGACTGCCAACAGAGTGTTCCAGTCCTGCATCCAAAAGCAGCCAGGCACCTCAGCACATGAGGACAGCAAAGGACCCGGTGTCAAAAGAGCAGCAGCTGTGAAAGGGATGATGGGGGACAGCAAGGTCTGCCCAAGAGCATAGTGCCTGGAGTGTGGAAGAACAGGGGAGGCAGAGAAGTGCTAGCCTCCCCTCTCTAGACTCTCAGAACAGCCCTGTGCAATCTTCTGTAGTCTCCTTGCATGTCAGACAGGATACTAACATGCAGGCATGTCTTCTCCTCCACATATACAGCCTCAGGACTCATGTCACACTCCCAAGACTCAAATGAGACCAAGGCATAAAGGATCTGGCCTGAGGCTGTGCTTGGCCACTGCTTTGGCCCATCCATACCATTTCACCACACAGAGTCAGCTCTTCAGAAACAAAACCCAAACTCAAAGCTGTGAATAGGTTTTGCATCCTCAATCGAGTGGTTCATGTGGCTGAACAGCCTTCCTGCTAAAAACAGTGCCAAGACTAGACCATATATGCCTAACTTCAAGCTCACACCTCCTGGAGCTTTGTCTTTCTTTTCTTGATTAAGGAGCACTTTGATATTAGAATTATTCATCAGATGCAGTTGCTTTATAGTGGGGCTTAGGAAAGACTGATGCTTGATGCAAGCTTTGCTGGCAAAAGAGAACAACACATCCTACTGACATACACAACATAAATTCAGATGGTATCCAGACATACAAACAAATTGAGCAGCTGGCCACTCTGGGAAAAACAAACTGAGCGAACACTGAAAATAGGCTCCTTTCAGATATTGGAAACAATAAAGCCACATTTAGCTGCCCCTTCCATCTTTCCCAAGTCTTTCCCAAGACTTCATACCAGTCTTCTGGACTCCTGTCATCTTTGTAGATTGTGCAGAGCAGAATTTATTCACATTTACTAAAGCAACAAGATTGCAAAAGCAGCCTAAATCACATAAGACAGAAATACTTAACCTGGTTTCTTTCAGTTATCTGCTTTGGTTATAACTTGTCTCAACAGCAGGAGACAAGGTGTGGTGCAGGAGGCAGGAGTGGTGCGGTGAAACACACTTTTTCAAAGGTTTCTGTATAAGACTTGGGTAATAAACACTAGTTCAAGGCATCTGCTAGCAGAGAGCTTCAACCTCAAAAGACCCACAGTCCAGGTGTCAGGTTAGTAGCCATACAAAGCAGAGAGTGAGTCAACAGAAGCACTGCCAGGTGCCCTTCTATACCAGGCCTCTTCATAGCTACCAGCATGACAGATGACATCTGGGTGACATGGAGCCGATACCCTCCTACCCCAGGAAGCTGGCAGGTCCAAGCCAGCATTGTCCACCACAGCAGATGAGCGAAAGTTCTCAGGATAACATCTGCAGGAAAGGTGAGCCTACTCCCACCAACACCACCATGCTTGGAGCAACCACACAGGGACCACCCTAGCAGACAGGTTTGTAGATAGGAAGCCATAAAGTTACCAGAACTCCTAAGACAACTGTGCAGAGGAACACCACATGCAGAGGAAATGCTGTGAGCACCTCCTTCTCTCCCGCCTTAGACTGTGCTCTTCCAGGTGATGAACAGGTAACCTCAGGCTATCCTTATTTTGGTCCTGCAAACCTGCATTGTAGAAACTGAGGACCTAAGCTGCTGATGCTTTTATAGAACACGCAGTGGACTCCTCCATCTCCAAATTCAATGGTATTCTTCCCCCAGGTTCCCAACCCTTGAAAAGGGAGTGTGAAAGAAGGCCTTAAATGTTAGCAGTAAAATTAAAGGCTGCTTTAGGAGCCCATTTACAGAGCCACTGCTCTTGCTTTTATCACCTGGGACACAAATGCCTTGGGGGACAGCAGAGGAACCACTGAGCAGTAACAGAGGATGAATGAACCTGTTAGTCACAAGGAGACAATGGGGGAAGGTGAAGTGTGTTTGGACACCAGGTACACAGACACAAAAAAACACAGGAAGGCTGAGAGGAGAATATGTGCAGAGAAAACTGAATGTGAGCATGGGGTTAGAAGAGTGAGGGAACGTCAAATCAAGGAAGCAAACGTACCATTAGTCGGATGCTTTGCAAACGACACAGAAAATCGTTTTACGGCTGGCATAGACAAGAGCTCTGAGGAAATAAAAACAGATCATCTCGGTTAACAGACTGCTTCTATGGATCCCCCAACCATCACGTGCTTGCAGCTACCCTTCCACCAGGTTCAGCTTCCTCTCAATCCCCACAGGACGTGCTCTCCTGGCACTGCCACAGCTCCCCCGGCACTCCCTGCCTGCGGGGCTGACAGAACCTCCTCGCTCCCTCACACACTGCCAGATGCCCACACCCCTTCTGCTGCCCTGCCAGGGTCTCCCCCAGCACCACAGGGACCTCAGCCACAGCCCCTGGCTGTGGAACCAGCAGCAGCACCTGGTTCCTCCCCAGCAGCCACCCTGAGAGCACCCAGGCGCAGTCTGGGGCACAGGCCAAGCAAGGGGAAAACCACTGAGGGAGGTCTCAGGATTCACCTCTGTCCAAGGAAAACCACAATCACTCTGGAGAAGAACTGAAGAGCCCTGGCACAGGTCCACGCAGCTCAGGGCATCCTCTTAGTGCAAGCTAAAGAGAACTATTTATAAGTTTAATGCTAAATCAACTAACTAATTAGGGAGCAAACAGAAGACCACGAAGACATGCCTCTGCAATTCTGATGCTCAAAGCACTTCAGTACAGAAGAGGTTTGGGCAGACACCTGTCAGACTGGGGCAGCTGGGACTGCCTCTCCTGGCTGTGTCTCAGGCCAAGTTCTCCTGTAGAAATCACACATCATAAAGAGAGCAAACGGACAGACTCCAGGCATCTAATGTGGTGGAAACAGATGAGCTTTAAAACACATGGATTAGTCTCCATGTGCTCAGAAAAAAAAAGGAAAAGGCTGAAAACTTCAGTTTATTCCCACCCTGGAAATTCCACAGCTGTCATGGGAATGAATGGCCTAGCTGAGACCATCTGTATGTAGGATTTGATGAGAGACCCCAGCCAATCATGTATCTTACTACTATGTAGGAACTTTTAAGAAACATTAGAATTTTTTAAGATTTATTTTTCGTGTTTCATATTATCCAGTCAGCAGCCTGTCAGCCTGTATGCCTGTCCCTACATGCCAGGGTTAACAGGTACACATATCAATTTATGGTCCACACCTCCACCATGCTGCATTAGCTACACCCACCAACCTAGCAAAATAATATATATAGACCAACTCTCAAACATGATGCAATTTCCTTTGACAGCATAACAGCCCTAAAAACAGTTTTTCTTTCTTTAAACTCAACAAATAGAGCATGACAATCTTCCCCACACATGCAATCCTGTGGAAGTGTCCAAGTCCTGGAGCTGCAGTCAGCCAGCTGGTGGCCCCCTCTACCCCACCCTGCGCCTCACTCATGCCTTTACAGTGCATCAATTTTAATTAAATGGTACTGCCACAAAGCTTACTAGATCCCTGCCTTCAGACAAGCCAACTTCAAAACATCATCACCAGCAGACCTTCTATCAACCTGAGGTTGGGACACAGCCTTCCACTTAAGTATTTCTTAGCCCTCTTCTAGCCCCAAGCAGAGGAGACTGCAGAGATATGGGCCCTTTTCACTTCACTTGAGCAAGTCTTTGATGAAGTGCTATAAGACATGCACCACACCTTGAAGCATCACAGCCATGAAAAAATATCAGAGTTCATGCAAAAATGTGCTCCAGAATCTGAAGGTTTTTAAATTCTATTAGCCTGATGACCACGTAAAAGGCCTTGATAGAATGTACTCCCAGAGCCTGAGGTAGCTGCCCTGTCACTTACTGTATTCAGCTCTAGTAATGTTTGCTTTAAACAGGAACACAGATATAAAGGGTGTATTTCACATTTCACGTTCCCCAGAAGCTAAATGCCTTCCTGCCTTCTACTTGTTTTCCCAAGCCCCTCACTGATTCCTCACAACTGCTCTTACTGAGAACACATAGAGCCACAGCACACTAGGAGACATTTAAAAAGAAGGGTAACATCAGGCTGAATAATTCTGGACTGTGTTAGTCACACACTAGTTAAATAAGCCTGCCTTTCAGGTATCAGAGGGTACAACTGCATCTTGGCAGGCAGAGACCTACTCACTAATTAAGTCTAATGCAGCAGGACTCTGGGCTCAGGCATGAGCAGCAGCTGCAGGCACAGCCCCCAAAGGCAGCACAGCACCAGGACCCTGCAGCACTGTGTTGCTCCCAGATGGGGATGGAGCAAGCAGCCCATGATGCTTCTCCCTGAGGACCAGTGCTGCCTTGGAGCCATCCTGCAGAGCTGTAGAAGAAACACAGCCAGAGCCCTGGCTGGCCTTTTCAGGGGCTCCCCTGGTGTTCACACCCTCGTCTGGTCGCAAACACCATGAGCTTGTCCTGGGACCTATGAGCAGCTCAGCCTGGCACATCAGGGCTTGAGCTCCTCTCAGTTCACCCCCATCTCTACACCTCACAGCTTGTTGTGTGCTGGGGAGCTCCCGGAAGAGGTGAGAAGCAACACAACTTTCTCTTACATGGTGAAAAGAAGCACAGAAAGCCAGTATATGAATGGTATCAATACAATGGCACTGGTGAGGTTACAGTAAGTCTGAGATGGCATCTCTCCACTCTAGTTTGTTAGGTCTTTCTCTCTGCCTCAAAACTGGACAAAAATCAAAGTGAGCTAACCTCTTTTCCCCAAAGGTCACAAACTACTGCCTTAATCATTTCCCCACCTCAAAATCCACCAGTTCTAGGGTTCATTATTATGTAATATCTAGACCAATAAATCCACCTCCACAACAGCAAGGAGTATTAAAATGTCAGAGCCAAATCAGAGCCCAGCAACACCATATGTTAGCATAAAACTCCTGGCGCAACGTTAGCTCCTGCCTTGTCCTAGCAAGGATCACAATTTCTCAGGATATGACAAAATGCACTGCTGCAGATGCGATGAATGTGCGTATCCAACTGTCACTCTTCTTAGGGGTCTCAGTCTTTGTCTCAGTGGCATCCTGAGACACCAAAGTCCAAAAATAACCACCTGCTGCGCAGGAACACACATACCGTCTTTGTATGTCAGGCTGTTAGCAAACTTTTTGCCATGGCTGCGTGCGTAGTCCTGGAGGTTGGGGGCACTGGAGGAGCCTCCCAGCACAGTGGTGCTAAACAGGCCGGTGCATTGTGACCCTGGAAAGGCATGGAAGGTGTTAGTATCACATCTCCACTGCATGCAACCACAGAAAAGCAGGGTTAGTCAAAGAATAAGGAATGAGCTGGCCACTCCACAGGCAATCTCAGGGGAAAAATTATGCTAGATAGCATGGGGGAGGCAGTACTCCCCATCCTAAATACAGTAGTGTCAAATGCACAACAGGTAGCCTAAAACTCAACACCAGGGAAGTTTCTAACTCCATCCAATGGATTACTTCCATTTGGTTTTCTTGCCCTGACTTAGGAGAAGCACCCTGACACCCTTCAGTCAGCAAAAATACATAGTGATGTCAGGAAAGCCAGGATGCTTGATGACATGATGATATTCATGTCACAAGGTTTAATTGCTTTGCTCCTCTGCCCTTTCTCCTTGGAAAGCTCCTTTTTCTGTAGGACACCAGGATGACAGGACTGCCCAATCATCCAACAGGGATTCATCACTCTGACAATCAGTAAGGAAAGCAATGAGACCACAGAGCTTCCTTTCACAAGCTGCTGCTCAGATCCACTTGGTCATATCTTGCAACTACAGAGCAGATCCAACTGTTCCATGAACCACCCTTGCAAAGCACCAGATGCACGCACAGCATGAGCCTCACTTACCCTATGGTGAGGAATATGGCATGCAAGAGGGTCTCATGCAAAGGAGGGCAACCTGATACTGGTGACCTTGGCAAATGCTGGTATTTACTTCTCCAAGGCACCAGGTTCTGAAAAGTTAATTGATTTTATGTGATACTTAGGTAACATGGGCCATTTGAAACAGGTTTCTTTTGACTGAGGACCACAATCATGAGACAAAACCTTTTTATGGGCCAGATGAAGCTATTGACTGCCTACAAATTCTCTACTAAATCGCCCTGATGCAGCTTTCTGTGCTGAGAATACCAACTGCTAAAAAAACATTACTCCCACATACAAAAGGCTTCCAGAAACAAGCAGGCTGACCTTGTTCTACCTTATCTGCTGGTTCAGATCAAACACTGTGGGGAGCAGAGACCTTAATGTTGCTCAACCACCTAAACGAGAGGTGTTCCCCCCACAGTGTTTGATCTGAATCAGCCCCGCTCACTCAGCATCTCCTCCCAGGCCGTGTGCTTCAGCCCCCATCCACCTCCACTGCCCCAACACATGCTGACACCCCCATCCACACCATCCCTGCCCTGGGGAGCCCCAGGCAGGACAGCAGCACCTCAGACCTGCAGGGTGCTCACCTGCTCACCCAGGGTGCAGAGGGGAAGGACAGCTGTACTCCTGCTAAGCTAGCCAAGTGTGTTGTTGGCCTTCTTTTCACTCAGGACACACTATTGCCCCATGTCTGCTCCATGCTCTTCAGGACCTCAGCTCTTACTCTGCAAGGCTCCTTTTTATCCAGAGCTTCTTTGGACAAAACACAGAGGTTCTGAGTTTTGAGCTATTCACAGGTAAGCTCAGTCTAAGGCGGTGGTGTCTGCAGCAAGGGATGACCAAAAGGGTTCTCATATGCACTGAACTTAAGCTACTCCACCATTGTGACACTGCTGGTAGCCTTCCACAGGATAGGCCAGCACATATGGGTCTTTGGACAAACAGGCAAAGGACTCTTGCCTGCAGAGCCATTGATACACAAGTCTTAAAAATTTTCCTCCTAATGCCTTAAATTGAAGGTCAGTACTGACTTGGCATGAACTAGAATCTGGCAAAATGCAAGCCAAATTTTGTCAAGCAGCAGCCAGGCTGATGCTCCTAATTGTTCTTCCATGGCTTAAAAACAAACGAACAAGTAAGCAAACAAACAAACCAAACAGACATTTACAGGCAGATAAAAATGGCACAGAAGGTTTTTATGACTTTCTATCTTGGGCAACCTCATGCCATACTCATTAAGCCCAGTGTTTCTGTCATCCTACAGGAGAAAGAGGCATTTTGTTAGCACCCTTAAGCTAGAAGAGAATTTACAAAGGTGACTTTGTGGACAACAGCAATTGTCTACAGTTAACTCTAGGAGACCACTGCAGCCAAAGTAACCACACATACACATGCACCCTAAAGAACATAATGGTAAACTAGCCATTTGGATTTAAGATGTAGCAACATTTGCTAGAAACTATTGTGTGTGATGGATCTTTTTTGTGTATATAATTTGCAGATGTACATTCAATGTTTTCTTTGTTTAAAAAATGGACATCCCTTATTTCTCTATGGGAGCCTCAGCACAAAGCTTCACAGCCACCACAAATATAGCACCTGTATTGCTCAAAGAGCAAGGAGTGATTTTACCCCATTCTGAAGTGTTCATGTGAGCAAAGAAAGGCACTGAAGCTTCTCTAGGCTTCTCAGACTAGAAGTACAAACACTACTGCAGACAATCCACAATAATGTACTTGCTCCTGCCCAGGAAAAGATGGTATACTCCAAAGCATCCCTTTGCACAGACAAAGCAAGCTGCAGCACACTCCTTTTCCAAACAGGCATGTCAAGGCACTTTTTAAATTACAGTAAGACACAATTCAAGCAGGTATGGCAGCAGGGTTATCAGAGGAGCTCTGCCCTGCTCCCCACTGCAGCAGAGCTAAACACCTGAGGTTGTGCCTGAACATTCTTCCAGAGAAAAAGACAGAGAGCCATTATGAGGCCAGGCCAAAAAGAGATAGGTTCAGCTTAAGAAAAGCTCAGAACCAGCAGGTAGTACCTGCATGAACCCCCTCATAGCACAGCTGCTGAGACAAGTCCTAAAGCCAAAGTTCAAGCTCCTGTGAGTTCTGTACCGTTTCTCGCAGAGAGAGAACATTTCAGATCCTAAAGGGGAACAAAAGCAGCAGGAAAGGAATCATCAAGATTCCTTCAAGAGCTTGACTTTCACAGGTAAAGAGACACCATTATTCTGAAGAGTTCTCAGGTTAAGAGACATTCACAGAAACAGACATCCTAATAACCAGGGATTGTGCAAGCTAGTATTGCATCATGGGTCTCTCCTGCTCAGCCCTTCTGTGCCTGCAGCTGTGGGACCATATAGAAAAGAATGACGGTTGGACTGAGTATCCAGCTAGAGATTTTACTGCCACAGATCAGGTCTATCAATTCCTTCTCAAAGTTTCATTTCTGCTGAGCTTCACAGCTGGTAGAGTGACCAGCACAGGCTTCCAAGTCAGGCAAGAAGCTGAAATTAAACCTGCTGGGATCACATTTCAGATGTCATTGTCATGGAAAAGTAGCACTGTACAAGGGCTAGAGTAGACTTCTATTGCCAAAAAAGACATTCCTCAGAAACCTGGGAAGGGCTGCAGTAAACAGCTGCAATAGCTGCTACCCAGAGCACACATCTTCTGGTGCTCAGACATATAAACAGTAAAGACAGTTTGTGTGTAGCCTTTGATGTACTCAGTAACTGTACAAGCAAATGCACTTCCTTGAGTGTGCCATCTCAGAAATTCTCACATTCATTCATAGGACTCACAGAATAACCCCAGGTTTCTCCAAGCCTATGCAAGGCAGACTGACAGCTTACTGAGTCCTGGAGGTGGTCTGTGAAGGGCAGAAGTAGATGAACCAGACGAAATAGCACATTCAAAACCCACCATGGCCAAAGTTATTGTGCCTTCATGAAACTAATATGCATCAGCCATTCCTTCTTAGACTTCTCCACTGGATGGGAGCATAGTTGGCAGACTCCAGGGACACTTCCTGACCACTCTGGAGGAAATTTCCTTTGCTTGGTAAGAATTAGCTTTCAAAGCAGCAGCTCATTCAGAAGTGATAAAGGAATGATCAGACTGTTCACAAGTCTCTTGGCTGCAGGATGTCCACACAACAGAGTGAAGAACTGATGAGTCAGAACTGCTGCAAGTCTACAGACCTGCCATAATGCAAAAATGGTTTTAAAGAAAAAGAAAGTGGGCCTAACTTGGGCATTTCCACCTCCTGGTGATTATTAGTCATCTGCATGATCTACATTCACAGCCATCTTTGAAACTCATGACAGCAAAGACTACATTTGGTTTCCAAATAGATCTTCCTTTAGGAGAAATATTTCAGGAAAAATTTAAACTATGAAGACATATTTTAGGTAAGGATGACAGGGAACAGTACTCTCAAGCACACACAGAGAACATCAAGTGCCTGAAAATATTCTCCTCTGCTGGCTACCAAGCAAAGAATGGCTAAGCAGGGATTCCAGCTCACTTAGAGAGCTGCCTACCAATGCTGCAGGTAACAGATTTGGTCCATACAAGAGATGTTTATGAAACAAGAGCACCTTTTCACATAAGCTACTGTTTTGCAGAACAGAAAGCACACTAGTTCTCATGTAACATATCTCCTCCTACCAAGTTCAGAAATTGTATTACAAACTATAGCAATGTGGAACCAGAAGGCCAACAAATGGGTACACAGCTTGATCTGCTGCTCCCATACTATAGAGGATGAAAAGTGCATCTTCTGTTGCTAGAAGATGAAGAAGATCATACATAAAAGGAAATACTGTAAGATATTGTCTGCAGTGGTCCAAACAGTAATGCTAAAAGAAGATGAAACACAGAGATATACGAGAAACCTAAGACAGATGCAAATGAGGACAGACAGATGCCCAAAGAAACACAGAGGTACAGGTGAGCAGGCTGGTTACAGGTCAAGTACAGTACCTAAGCCACTTTGCTTCATCTCAGAAGACTGCCTGGAATAGGTGCTGAAGAGGCGATAACCTCCTGATTTGGAAGAAGATTCAGACAGCACCTGCAAACACAGACAGTATAGTTAGTGTCATGCTCTGAATAACCCACTGGTCTCAAAAGCCATAATACATCAATTGAAGGTAAAGAAAAGTATGCCTACTCCTTAAAATCACAATTTTCAAGAAGCATAAAGAGACTCTCATGTTAAAATTGTCACAGTGCACACTTAATTTTAATTTCAAGTTTGTGTTGGGTTGTGGAGCAGCGGAGACTTCAAAAGTGTGAAGGGACTTGTGTACTGAGCTCCTTGTCTCCCAAGACTCTTGCTGGAATCACTGGGACATAGACTTCCTTCTTTAGCAGCAGGAAGGTACACCTCCTTTAACTTACTCTGTGCCTGTTACAAAGAGGCTGCATGCAAAGATTGCATCATGAGTGACACAGAGATGGAAACCAGATAATATCTCATGCCCCAACTCTCTGCTTTCACTGATTTAGAAAACAGAGAGCAAAAATGCCTGTGAAACCCCTCCAAACAGAGAGGCAATTGCTAGAGCACTTTGAAGGCACCAGCTACCTGCTGACGGTGAAGCCTTATGACACAAAATGTCCCCAAGAGAGAGAGTAAGAACAGTAAAGTTAATTTTGTTACTTTAGCAAATCAGTGAACAGGACCATACCAAACCCTGGTAGTTCAAACACTCCATAATAAACCCACCAGTTAGCAGGGAACTCTGAGATCTTAGATGGGCAACAGGAACAAGAAATGTGAAGCTGAACTGTGAGAAGGAGAGGCTGGAGTCTAAGGGAAGGCAAAGCTGTCACCATGGCTAGGTGATCAGGACACATGCCACTTTGTAGCTGGTTACACTGATGCCTCTACACAGTGTGTAATCCAAGTAATTCTTGTGTTTCTCAAGCCTTTCCTTACTTTCTTTTCCTCGTGAGTTTGTCTGACCTGTGTTTCCCCTGTCCTTCCTCAATGAGGGGGAGTCTGGGAGGTCTGCCTTCCAAAATATCTCCCTAACTTCTGCAAATCCTTTCTCAGAATCAACTCAGACTCCGGTACATTAAAAGGAGCACCAGGAAACCAAAACCAATCAAAAGACCTTCATTATATCAACCAAGAGTGCCCAGAGCATCGTTACCTCCATGGACCCTGTTTTCCGGTTCCTGATCAGTGGTGATCTTCGCTGAATGCTGACTGGCTCAGATGACTGCGGAGACCCGGGCGGTGCACGGTCTGGCTCATCCACACCCTTCTCTTTGGAGAGGTCCTCCAGGCTGCCTCGGTCTGCTTTCTTGCCCTCATTCTGCAAATGAGGAAACATTGACACCTATAGGCTTGTGGCCCAGGCGATCAGTGACACCAGCCTTCGGTGGCCCAGCTCAAGAGGACACTGGGATTCCCAAAGACCACCCTAGCCAACCCACAGGTTGCTGGGAACAGGAGGGCAGCAGAGCTGCTGGAGCAGGAGGAGCCTGCTGGGCCCACGCTGGCCACATCCCCCGTAGCCCCAGCTCACCTCAGCCGAGGCAGGACGGAAGCCAAACCCTGTGGGCACATTCCGCTCTTCCTCACAACCTTTCACGCCAGGGCTGAAATGCAGCTCCACATGGAAACGTTCTTCTGAAGATGGGTCCTGCGAATGTGAAGCACAGGTAATGAGTAAATAAGTAAAACTCAGTCCCACTGTCAGCAGAGGCCATGGTCTGGACCTGGGCCACCCAGCCATGCTGGTGCAGCACGCGTCCCATGCGCATGCTTTGCGGAAGCAAGGAGAAACCACAAACATAATGGCTCTTGGTTTGTCTCATCTGAAAGGACAGCCCTTGTTAGCACAAAGCTGAGGCATTCAAACTGTTGTTATTTTGTGACAAAAGCCACAAGAAGACCAAAACAGAACTGGGCTAGATGTATACGTCCACACAAATCTAAACATAGCCCCTTCCTGACCCCTTCCAGCTGCAAAACCAGCACATACGGGCGCTGGGAGAGACTGGTTCCCTCATGGGCCTTTAGTAAGGTTGTTCCAAGTCTTAAGTAACTGTCTCTAACTTTAATTTTTCATATTTTTTTAAAGGAAGCCAGAGCTTTTACAGTATGTGGCACTAATGATGTAAACAAGTTTCACCATCCCTACTCACTGACAGATTTACAACACTCTTCAGAGTTCTATTCAGATTTTCTTTTTTGACAAACAGTACTAGGGAATATTTCACTTCTACTATTATAACTCCACATCAGTTCTTTGAGTACAAGATTCTGGCTCTATAGCACATAGAGGAAAGGGACTGCTCCCTTCACACAACAGTCTGTAGTGCAGGACCAGGGTCACAGGAACTGGAGCTTAGTACATGCAGTTTGGTGCCAAGCATGCTTACACTCATAACCACGAGCTTCCACATCCCAGCTGGTTTCTAAATTATTCTTTTTACTTCCTGATGAGATCAGTACATACTTCCCTAACTATATCAAGTATATTAAAAAAAAAACAAAAACGTGGAATTTCAGAATCATTCCTATAAATTTATGGAAAAAACCTGCCAAACATAATTTGTTTGGGTATTTTGTTGTGTTGTTTTTTTTTCCTACTGTTCATTTGCCATTAATATTAAAAAACAGCAAACTATTCTGTGTCAGGAAATGCCTTGAAATAGATATTATTGATTACTTAATCTTGGAATTACTGCTCAGGGTGGCATTCTGCTCACATGCAGACTTCAAGCACAAGTCCTATAAGGAAGGGCTGAGGGAGCTGGGGCTGTTTGGTCTGGAGAAGAGGAGGCTCAGGGGAGACCTCATCACTCTCTACAACTACCTGAAAGGAGGTTGGAGCCAGGGGGGGGTCAGTCTCTTCTCCCAAGTAGCTATCAGTAGGACAAGAGGGCATGGGCTTAAGCTCTGCCAGGGGAGGTTTAGGTTGGATATTAGGAAGAAATTATTTCCAGAGAGGGTGATCAGGCATTGGAATGGGCTGCCCAGGGATGGAGGTGGTGGGTTCTCCATCCCTGGAGGTTTTTAAGAAGAGACTGAATGTGGCACTCAGTACCATGGTCTGGGAACCACAGAGGCAGTGGATCAAGGGTTGGACTTGGTGATCTCAGAGGTCCTTTCCAACCTGGCTGATTCTGTGATTCTATGCTTCTATGCAACAAGCATTAACTGGGTTACTGCCTTCCACCTAAAACCAAAAACTAGCAGTTGTATTAATGTGTCTGTCTAGTCACAAGGGGAGAGAGCTCAAGTTACAAATTTCCCAGTGGAACTCATCTCATGGACTGTGTTCTACATCATGGCAAGAAGGATTTTATCCTACTGCTATATCCCTCACCTTGTTGTTGTCCTCGTAGAGCATGATAACAATCTGGGTCATGTAGTTCAGCTCTGAGATAGCACTCAAATAGTCCATGGCTCTCTTCCACTGCTGGTCTTTGTTTTCCTGATATATACACACAAACAGTCGCATGGGATAAGCAACAGCAGACACCTTGAAGCATTCAGTGAAATGACTCTGAGAGAGTTTGTCAGGACAGAAAACACCTTGCTTAACTTAAATTAATAGAGATGACCTTGCAATGAGGGTGCTGACAGTGAGGAGCAGCAGCACAGAGGGATACTGTAGCCACCCACACGACCCCTGCAGACACAGCCAGCTGCCAGCCCCCTGCCCTGGGGATGGAGGGAAAACATCACCCACAGCAGGCCCCCAGACACCCTCATCCCTAAACAGCAGCCTACAGAATGGGGTCTTTCAGAGAAACCTCAAAAAAAGCATGAGGGAAAAATTTGTGCTAAACAAGGGCTCAACACAGCATCCTCTGCCACTCAAGTCAGGGGTTAACGTAGCATCTCTTCAGTGAGCAGGACCTTCAGAGGTCCTTGCACGATCACTGCCTACAGACACACTGAGCTTCCACAGATGCCTGCTAAGCAAACCCAAACGCTCAAAGCATTTCAGAACACCATGCTTAGAAATGGGAAAATAAATCAGAGAGCCTCTCTGAGAGCTTTTCTCAGGGTCTGCATGCCAGTTCCTTCAGGGAGCAGGGTATAGAAGCAAGTGACAGTGGGATCAGATGAGTCTCCTCGAAACATGTCATCTGTCCGCCCGCAGAGGGACAGCACTCCTATGCATTTGCAGCCTCAGGTCACTTTCTCTGTAAGCAAATCTATTTTCTTAACTTAGAACCACGAAGTCACTAAGTAACAGGACCAAGCTCTTGAAATAAAGGGCTGAAGGAAGCAGGGAGAGAGAAATTCCCTCACCCACATTGCCTCATACAGCAGTATGCCTACACAGAAACCAGCAGGACAGCTCCTGGAGAAAACAGGCCCCTGTACAAGCACAGCAGGCAGTGCCAGGACTGAGGAGCACCAACCCTCCTACATGTCAGAGAGGTGGGAAGCTTCAGCACGTAAACACAGCAGAGACAGGGCTGGTCAGAGGCCACTGGCACACATCACTACTGGGGGAGCTGGCTAGAGAGGCAACCTACATACATTGTCCACCTTGGGATGGGCCACTGAAAAAAAGCAGGGGAGCTTACTCTGTGAGCAATGCTGGTACACTTACATCCAGAAGCCCCCCATAGCGGAAAATACTGAGCAGAGAGTGCACATGGCTCTCACTGGTGAAGTAGAGCCGCGTCCGAACGTGGCGACCTGGTGACAGAACTCCTCTTGAGTACCTTGAACCAAAATCAGCTCAGTGTTACTCACAGCCTGACAATGAATTTCCATCTATCATACAACAGCATTTTTGCACACTAAACAGAATAAAGTAACCCTGCACTGGGAACTGTCAAAGAGCAGCAGGACAGACCAAGCAGTGAGAGCACCGGGCACAGAAGCAGCAAGTTTTGTGTATCACCCTAGCAGACATAGATGTTGGGGCAGATGTGGCCTCATCATACTAGCACTTGTCCCTTGCAGAGACAGGGATGAAGGCACCACAACCCAGCTGCAATGGGTTTAAGCTTCTGTGGCACCATGCTCCCACTCAGCAGTCTCACTGTGCTTTTCCACTTTCCTTCCAGTTTGAGAAGCATCAATGTGCCTCCCTCTTGGTGTGTCCTTCAGTGCATGCTCAGTGCATCCTTCCACACCAGCACTCTTATGGTGTGGCTCCCACACACTGCACCAAAGCTGCCCTCCCCACTATCAGCAGCATGCAGCACAATCCTTACAAGGGATGTAATTTGTTGACAGACTCATCTTCATGGGTTCTCTGTAGGTCCAACTGGATCTTTTTAATAAGAGGAAGGCAAAAGCCAATAGCAATCTCCAGTTTCTCCTCTTTATTGATGCCATATTCCTGCAGAAAAAAAAAAACCACAATAGGTATCCCTGAGCCCTGGTTCTTTGCCATATCCTCACATGAAAGGAGGATGGACTTGACCTGTTGGCAAGCATCACTACAGCTAGGCAAGGACAGATAGGGAAACATCACTCAGCACCTTCCTTTTTTTTTTCCCTTACATAACTGCAGAGGGTAACAGAGGACAGAGACTCCTTCAAGAATCCCAGGCTGTCTAGACATGACTGCTATTTGCTAAGACAAAATCTGAAGTGCTATGCTGGAAACAGCCAAATTGCATCTCATCAGGAACACTGAAAACGTTTAGACAATCACTCCTGCTCTACATGGGCATAAGTGCAATTGGGTCTTCCTGGCAGAAGCTCATCCCATATAAACAAAGCATTTCTGCCTATGTGCCTCTCCTTCCCCCTCCCATATAAACAAAGCATTTCTGCCTATGTGCCTCTCCTTCCCCCTCCCATATAAACAAAGCGTTTCTGCCTATGTGCCTCTCCTTCCCCCTCCCATGTTCATGGGTATGAACTTTGAGAAGCAAGCTAACTTTGCACACTGAAAAAGTTCTAGTTTGACATGAATAACAAACCTGCTCTATAGAACAAGCCTTTGCTTTAACACAGAAATCTCTCTTTCCCCTACAATGTGAAGAATGGGATGCTGCTACAGCACATGCACTCAGCTCAAAGCTGTGCTGTAACACACTATGAAGAGCATGGAAAAGCTTGGGTCAGCTCTTCACTACTCTGACAGTCAGACTCCTCATCCATGAAGCAAGACCTCCCACATCTTAGGTCACAAATGGTTTTGGACTTACACAAACACTAAGAGATATATCTGAGAAATACCTGTGATATGTTGCCTTGGGAGTTAATGTGCATGAGAATCGAAAAAAAGGCAGAGAGGGAGAGGTCAGACACTGACACCACAGACATCGTCACACATACCTGGGGTATGATTACATCTGCCAGGGCTTTGGAGAGTTTGAAAAGCTCAGCTGTGCCTTCCAGTTTCAGTGCACAATTGTGCTGCACATCATACTTGATGCAGTCGTAGATATCAGGGATCTTGCTTATGTCGTAACGTCCATTCTTCATGCGGAAATCTCGCTCCAGCTTACTCCAGCGCTGCAGCATCAGTTCTAAAGTCTCGCTGTGGTACAGCTGCAGGTCTAAACAGGGAACACCAAGCCATGGTCACATCCTGACTACTTCTATGTAGACTTCAGATCCCTGCAGAGAAGGGCTCTGAATATTATGTCACCCATAGGAAAGCCAGACTGGAAATGCTATTGGACCTGTTACAGAGAGTTTTGACCTGCAGCAAAAAGCTAGTTTTGAAGTATTTGAGAAATGAGAAGCTGCTTGTGTTGGCTTATGTCTGACATAAACCACATGAAATGTCCCACAGAAGACTCGTTAAGACTTCTGCAGCACCCTTAGGATATTTTTTTGAGATGAGCAAATTGTGACTGGAAAACTTGCTGTTTATATTCTTGAGCTCCCCTCCAGGAAATGCTTGAAAAAATCAGGCTATACCACTGCTGTTGACACTCCAAACTCAAGATGCACATACCATTACCTTTACATTACAGCTCTCTAACAGTAGTTGAAAGTGGAGCCTTCTACACCAATAGCAGATACAGCATTTAACTTTAGAATTTCTTTGCTATGGACACAAACATAAATCACAGTGGTGTTTGGGAGCTCTGAAGATATAACAGTAAGTGAATCTGCTCCAGACCCTTTTCACTTCTGATGCTCACCTGCAGATTTTGGGTCTTCCAGACGTTTTTGTATCTGGGAGGTGAGATTCTCAATCAGGGTGAACACCTGGTTACAGACCTCTACTGGATTCTGGATAAATGTCATGGAGCTGAGCAGAGAAGCACTTCCTGTAGGTGCTAGCTGAAAAACAACACCAGTAGAGATTAGACAGCATCTTTACAAACCGGGAACACAAAATGCCTTTTGCAGCTGTGCCACTTTCTGATTAGGTACAAAAGTTGTGCTCCCAACTGAGCATAATAATCTGGCCTGTTCTTAGAAGTAGTTAGGCATGTTTTAAAAACTTCCTCAAGTCCAAACTCAAAGGGAGTAAAAAACTGCTCCTACCACATCACATACACCTACAATATTCACTGTCGTCTCACTTTGCATCCGTGTTTGAGCAGAAGGGATTCACAGAAGTCTTTAGTAGTTCTTCAAGGTGATAAATGTGCTCCTCAGTGGCAATGGATTTCAGACTCATAATCAGATTTCAGAGTCTGGGAAAAAATGGTGTTTTGGGTACCTGTCAGAGAAGCAGCTATAGTGCTTTTATTGGTCACTGTGCTAGAGGCAGGCCATGCTCTATACTCTGCAGCTATAAAGACACCAACATGAGCACTGAAGGGTTTGTATCCAAAAGGTCTGTCCACACATGCACAGAGCTGTTCAGCAGGCTTCACGTAACACAACTGCAGCATTGCTTTTTCCTTCCAGATACAGAAGGTAATAAAGCCACACAGGTGCTTTACCTTTTCATAATCCTCTTCACAGAACTCTGCATCCTTCTGCATGATTTCACGCAGTCGTGCCTTCACTCTGTGTTGACAGCTGCTAAGGGAATCACTGTCACTGTCCAGGAGACCATTCATATTGGCACTTTTCACCATTTGCACCAGGATGGGGGTCAGCTCTCCTTCCAGGGCCAACAGACCCTAAAAGCAATACAGGACAAAATTTCAGTTATTTGCAACCCAAGCAACAGACATTTTTGGTAGTTTCACGGCCAGCCTTTAGCCACCTTGGCTGAAATTTCAGCTGTTCTTTAAGAGCATTTTTACAGGAACAGAACCTACAGTCACCAATTACCTGGCATGCTTCTAGAGCTATTGGAGGTGAAAGGCTAGCTCTGCCTGCTGCAGCCCCAGATTTGCCTAGGCAACTGTTGAGCAGCCAACTCAGTTTGATGGAAAATGTTGATACAGCAGAGTCTCTGAAGCTTAGCTAAGGTCACCACAGGATTCCCCTTGGCTCAAGCTTTAACTGCTGATGAACCTGCCTTTTGCCTTACCCTTACCCCACACTGCACCAAAGGCATTTCATTCACCTTTTAAATTCAGCAGTCAGGGAAAAAACCCTCTGACTGGGTTGTCATCCAAGAAACTCTCATTTTGTAAGCAATTAATACTCAGCAACAGGTGCTCTAACATCAACCAGCAACACCCCATAAATAACTCCTTCTCTGGTTAGAGACCTGTCCTGGACAGGATACTAAAGGTAGCACACACGTGCAGCCACACTGGATCTCCACTATTGTCCCAGACACTTGCTATGAGGACAGTGTACCACAGAGGAAGATCCTAGGACAGCTCCTCATCACCAGAGGTTTTCCTTTATAACTGGCATATTTTAAGACTATCGTAGCAAAAATACTGCCCGAAAGAGAGGAAAGACCTTTGCAAAAGCTGCTGCTGTCATCTGGACTCGTCCCTCATCTGAGGCATAGATCTTGAGATCATGACGGTAGGTGCTGTGCAGCCTGAGCAAGCCACATCCCGGGAAACCAGCGTAATCACCTGAGCAGAGAACAAATTCAACATTCTGACAGCTGCAAAACTATCAGCTGAATATATTGCTTTAGACAATGAACTCTACTGTTGTAACAAAGTTATGTAGAGAATTACCTGTATGCCAAGATAGATTTCCTCTGTTCTCTTTATCTGACTTAATTCCTTGTTAATCATACCTAATCATAGGTATGTATTTGCTGCATCAGAATGCATCTTACTAGAATGGCTTCCCTTTTTTGCATACTGAAACAGTAATTAAAATAACGCTATTGTGCTCCAAGACATAATAAAGTTTAACACACACCTCTAGCCAGCTTTGGGATCTTCAAGTGCAAAACTCAAATTATCTTTCACTACTAGGTCAATTCAACAGAACAAAACCAGTGACCTGAGCACAGACTGCATATATCCCAGAGACGTCAGAGCACCCCTCAGGTGCAGATAAGTCAGCTGGGCTGGGCAGCCTGGCACAGGGACAGGACAGGACCAGAGATGGAGGGACAAAGCTTACCTTGGCCACCAGGGTACATACAGCGAAAGGCTCGCCCCAGCTCCTCTGCCTGGACTCTTCCTGCTGGTGTCAGCTCTCCACCCCACTTAAGCACCAAGAGAAGAGATGGGGAAGATTCTCGACGAGCTTCTAGGAGACAAGGAGATACTCACTACAAGAGATCTCAAAGCAGAGCTTGCATAGGGAGAGAAGGGGAGAAGAAGAAGTTGTCATTGGTGCCTTGAGGAGCATCCTCAACCCAAGGCAGACGCAAAATCCCCAGGAACAAAACAAACCAGTACAAAATTAAGAGTCTTTACTTTTTGAAGGTATAGGATGACCTTCATGAAATCAGAAGCATAAGCCCCGTGGCACCATCCCGTATCTACTGGTGCACTACATTAGGCATCACTCCGCCCATATGATGTGAGCAAAGGCAAGGTATGGGCCACTCATTTGGCTTGCATATCCAGCAGTTGATAACGGGTAGGAAGGCTGCACACACTCTTGCACACCAGGCTTTAAGATCATGGCAGCAACAGCAGGTTTCTTTACCTTCATCTTCACTTGCAGCTTTTGGATGTCCATGAGGCAGATAGGTCAACTGCACCTTACGGTTGATGCCAGAAAAATGTCCATACCTGTCACGAGGAGGTAAACATATCAATTCCACTCACACTTCACTCAGAGGTCCCTGGGCAGCATGCAGCAAAAATACAGCACAGGTAAGAGACTTTCTGCTGCAACAACGGCCAAGGAATATGAACATTTTTTTGCTATCTACCTGTGATCTGGCACACACTTCCAAAAGAAGCTAAACAACCCCCCAAATGAAAACCAAAGATCCACTTACTTGCCTGCTCTTTAGCTGCTCTCACACCCCACTGGGGCTTTATTCAACTTTAGTTAATTTCTGTCTACATCTTTAACAAGTGAATTAATGGGATCACAGAGAAAAAGAAAAAAAAACCAACCAACAATCTCCAGCTGCTCTGAGGATAAATACATCTCTAATGAGCAGAAGGAGCAGGGAAAGGGATCATGGCAAAAATTCAACTCCTGTGCTCCACAGACACAGCTTGAACACAGACACTGTGCCTGTGTACAACACGTAAGAGCACACACACATCATGTTTCCCAAGCTCCTTCTTGTTAAACTTTTGGCACCAGGACAGCCTTATTTAAAACAAGGTTTTGTTACAAATTTATCAAAATCATTCATATCCATGGGGTCCCTACAGGACATCAGTTCCTCTCCCATAGCAAAGGAAGCTGTTCAGCCAAAAAACAGACCCACTTGCAACAAGAGTCAGCAGTGGCTCCAATGGCATGGTGAGCATGGCACCTTTCGTGAACAGATGCTAACAGAGGATGTAGGAGCCTCTGACCTCTGGGAACCAGGTGGCCAGGACATCTGCAGCACAGCTTGTTTGTACACTGCATGCTGACCCACAGCTCTGAGACAAACAGTACCCTGAGATAAGAACCCTTACATCTCCAAGACGCTCTTCAGCTGCTCCAGTTTGGATTTCCTCTCCTCAATCTCACAATCACTGTGGGTTCCCAGTTCCACCACAAGCTCTCGTGCGATGTCCAGCACTTCCTGTTGGAGAGCATGCACTGTCTCACACACAAAGCAAATCTGCCTCAGACTCAACACTGTACTCTTGCAAGGCACCCTGTGTGTGAGTGTGCACAGGGTAGGGAATGAGCCAGGCTTTTTGTGACAGACCATTGCTCTTTCAGGGTTTCCACCCTCCCAAACAATTGCCTCATTCTGGTATATGTGTTACATGCATCTCCCAGAGAGTCATCCCAGAGAGAACTCCCCTCACCTGTAGCTGCTCTGGTTTCTTCAGCTTCAGCTTCCCTGTCTTGTAGCCATCATATTTCTCAAATAATTCAAAGAACCTGATCAGAGGACAAAGAACCCTGATTCATTTTCTGTTATTTCAGTGCTACAAACACTGTCAACCCTTCACATGCTTCTATGCTCTGCTCTGCAGGGAGAACCAGCAAGCCTGCTGACTCCTTCTTGGGCTTCAGAAATTTTGAAAAAACCCAAGCATTTACAGGACAGGTATGAAAAGGAAGTAGACACTCAATTCTCATTTAGGGAGACACTTCCCTTTGCAGCACCCAGCAGACCTTTTCTTCCAGTGTTCACAAAGAAGGTGCCTGGATCCTAATGGGGAAAGGGCGCTCTCTCACCTGAGCAGAAATCATTTGCTTGAAGGAGCCAGGGAAAGCACTGCCTCCCATATACCCAGCCCTTCTGCTCTGCCTCTGGATTCAGAGAAAGTGCCCTCTTCACTTCCCAGGAGCACAGCAAGCATCTTCCTGCTTTGATTCTTACCGGGGATGCTTAACTTCCATCTTCATCTTCTGCTTTGGGGTACGATCTCCATGCCGAATGACTGCAATAACGCAACGAAGCTCCATCCTGGGAAAACACATGACAAATGGAGAATGCCAAGCTGCTGGGTGATGTCTGTCACCTGGACAGGGTTTGAACTTTGCCCCTCACGTAGCCCTCACCAACATTCATTTGAGAAGACAGCAGGTACTCACATGGTGCCTGAAGTTGTGGGGACAATGGGAATGTCTTCTGCCTCTGTTGGGATGGACCAGGGAATATGGAACTGGGGAGCCAATTCCCGCATAATAATATTTCTGTAAGAAATTAAGAATACAAAACTCAAAAGAAAATTCCATTCCACCTCCTCCCTAGCAGTTCAGCTGAAAGTTTTGAATAGAGCCACAAAATTTCTCCTCACTTCCCTCACAGAGACATCTATCTCACCATGGGCTAGTTACAGCACCCCAGAGGGACACCAATTTCCTTCACATCACCAGTACTGCAGATGAGCTTAGCATACAATGAAAACTCCTAGCTGTAGACATAGATAGCTAATGCCAATGCAGGCAGGAGCTCCAGGGGCTAAAAGTGATTAAATAATTTCTCCCAGAGCCAAACTTTCACCGGCTGAACAAATGTCTCCATATGAACCACCTTCAGACTTCCCTGATACTCCACAATCATCTTACTTGGATGTGTGCTACCTTGCCTGCTACCAAAACTTGAATTTCACATACCCAAGGATTTTGGCACAGTCGTCATAATACTTCATTGAGTTCTTCACAAAACTGAAGCCATTCACATCGCAAACAAAGGAGTGGCCATTGGCCCGCAGGAGGTCAAACCCACACACGGTTTGCTGAGTGAGGAAGCAGAGGAGAGAGGCTGAGGAGCAGGCTGTGGGGAGCCCCAGCCATGGGCACACACTGCCCCCTCTCCCTGACCTCATGAACTGTGAGACAGTGTGACAACATGGCCAACAGCCAGCAGCAGCAGGGCTTGTAGAGGGACCTTGACAGCTACCTCAAAGGCCCAACCCACGAGTGCAGGATTAAGCCATCAGGACCTCCCCCCACCTCCTAAAGGCTTAAGACAGCAGCTCCTGGCTCTCCTGCTCTTGCCTCTAAATCCAGCCAGACTCTCAAGCACAGACAGTAAGTGGTGCATGCACAGACACCCCTCACAGTATGGAAAATGCTACAAAACAAGGCCACAACTATCGACAGAGCTGCGAGGGCTGCGGACTGCAGCTAAACAGGAACAAGCGGCCAAGAGCTGCTTCTGACCATACCTAGACACACACCCACTCTACTGACCTGTGAAACAGAGCACAAACATGCATCAAAGCCAGAGCAAAAATAGAGAAAGAAAAAAGGCAGGATGAGTGCAGGTCAGATGATCAGCAGAATGCTTTTTTTAATGACATTCTGTCATTAAAAGCTCAGATGTACACTGGATACCAGCCACCTGCCAGCACAGAGGACATTTGCTGCTGGCCCTCCTGCCTTCCCTGCCAGCCCTGACCAGCAAACTGCCATGGCCAGCAGCTGGCAGCAGACATGTGAGATGCCACACTGGAGACACCCCAGGGTAACAGAGCTCAAGCCTCAACATGGACCAAGATTCCAGTCAGGTATTTGTGCAGTACCCTGCTTGCAGAGGAGAGGAAACACTGACCTTAAAAGCTACGCAGACTTTCCGGGCAACTAGTTTTTCCATGGCAGTCAGCATGACTGGGTATCGGATTTCCTTCCCTTCACTGTCCCGTTCAACCTTCCCATCCAAAGCTGGTGACTTGCGAGCCTCTGCATGGGCATAGTCTGGCCCAACAGTGTACACCTGGGGAGAGGAACGGTCACACCTGACATGACAGACTGGTAATGCAGACACAGAGATCAGATGTTCTCTCAACACCCTACAGAACACCCACTTCCCACTGTGGGATCCAAACTGCAGTCAGAACCTCACAGCTTAGCAAACACTCCAGAGCTGAAGTGGGACTCTGAAGGACTACCCAAGCTTCAGCTATCCCAGGCCTGGAGAAGGAAGGAGCTGGTCCAGGCTTCTCCTTACCTTTACATCCGTGCCATCTGTAGGCATGAACTCCTCATAAATGTAGGAGCCTGTCTTCCTTACACTGCTCTCTGGGGAGTACACACTACTCCGGCTGCCAATCTGAAAGCAGAACGAACACCTCAGGGAAGAGGGCTCCTTTTCTCACATGGAAGAACAAAAAGCCTAATGTGCAGAGAATTAATGGATTGCCTCTCAGAACCCCCAGCTATTACAGCACATTTATGGAGAACAAAATAGACTCCTAAAAACAGGCAGTAGACATGTCCTTTTCCAGGCCTGAAAGAGGAGAGAAGTTATGGAGTGCTAAGCTGACTTCAGTCACTATAAAATACATGGAACAAAAACGGTGGATAAAGACCTGGGAAGTAAGGAGCACAGCTAATAAGCAAATGAAAATAAATGATGACAGGTGAAAATCAGACCAACTTCACTTCCTTCTAGGACAGCTGACTGATCTCATGGACAGAGTATGATAATGTTGTTCCCATTTTTTGTAAGGCCGCAAGCAGAATGCCTGCATGTCAGCTAAGGTAACAACAATTTTAAGGTAATTAATCTTAAACAATCTTAAATTATACGTAGATGCATGACATGAGGGGTTTTTTTGAAGTAATTATTTTATAAACTGAGGAAGTGATCTGGAAAAACAGCATGTGATTCAGCCAGGGACACAGCCCTCCGCAGCTGTTGGACAGGACACAGGTAAAACAGAGGATAGAGAAGGCCAAGTCAGCACCACCATCAAAACATGTTCTTCTGCAACTCCCAGGTAGATAGGGTTGAACTAAAAGTTCTAACAAGGTCTAGACAACACAAAAACTTCCTTTTCCCTTCATCTGTCACAACATTCCCTCCTGAATCCACATAGGTCTCAGAACCACAGGTCTGAGCTGACAGAGACCCTCTCCTCACCTTGCGGAAGAGCCGCTGGCTGCCACCACCTGCAGATGTTGGGTAGTAAATGTACACGTTGTGGTCCTCAGCACTGACTGGCTTCTCTACAAATGGCTTTGGGAAGACAGCTCCATTTACCTCCACATGGTCCTCTCCTTCCACCAAGTTGCACTCTGAAGACAAAGCACAGCAGCAGCGTGTTAGGAAAGGGTGAGACAGCCCAGCTGCAGAGGCGAAGCCCTCTGTCCACTCAGACAGCTTTGTTAGCAGGGCCTTCGTCCACAAAGAACAACAGACCTGTCAATTGCACCTCTTCAAGCAGACTTTCTGTACCTGTGCTCTGGAGGTTATTTTAAATATTACTGTTAAGAGTTTGAGCATGGGGAACTAGAGCAGGAGAGCTTTCAGACTCTAAGAGGAGCAGCACACAGAGAGGTCTATTCCCCCCCCATCCCTGCCCATACTCCATCAAGGTCATGCAGACCATCAGCTCCTCCTCTCTTTCGACCACTCCATGCTTGGCTGCTGTTCCCAGTGCTCCTTTACCACCAGCTCCCCACGTGCTCTTCAGAATCCACATCCATCGGGTGCTGGAGCCCTGGAGCCCTGAAGCCCTCTCCTGAGTCAGCCCTGCTGCAGAAGCCCTCAAGCACCCATCCCTGCCGGCATCGAGATCAGGCTGTACATATGTTTGTATACATTTGTATTTTTGTTCTTTATCCTATCTGTTACCGCCTTTCCCCTGTTCTAATAAATCTGTTTCAAATTTTTTTTCATTTCCAATTTTAAGTCTTTCATCTTTATTCACCTTTTATATTCCCTTCGGAAGGGTGGAGGGGTGGTAATAGAGAATAATTCTGTCCTCTGGTTTTTAGTCCACCTAAACTGCTAAGACATGACAAGTACAGTATGTGAAAATGGCTTTCAGTAGAGCCTGGACACTAACCTTCTGGTCTGTCAGGGTCTCGATTAAGCACAGCATAGCGAGGCAAGTCTATTCCCTCTTCTTGAAGGATCCGATACACTTCACGCCTGCAGAGGACAGAAACAGTGTCAGAAGACTCTAGAAGGTCCTCTATATGCCAAGAGAAAGGTTCCACTCCCACTGATGATGAACAAAGTCAGAGGAACACAAAAAAGCCTCAAGACAGAGAGCAAATACTTTTCAGCACATGCTTTGCTAGTAAGATCTACATGCTACGGGGCATGCCTCAGTCCTACTCCAGACACCTAGAACATGCCACCCACCCCGGATCTGCCCTGTCACGCTAAGCTGCTCAATGCCCAGGCCAGGCAGGTGCAGCAGAGACTCTTTCCATCCTGTGTCAGTAGGGAAACTCCCATTCTGTGAGACCTCTTCCACTTCCTACTTCATCTAGCCATTCCTTACAAGACATCTGCACCAGAAAACCAAACATGGCAAGTCTCAATGGTTTTACCCCCAAACCTATTCCCCTCCCTGTTTTGGAGAAACAACCCCCAAAAGCCACTGCTAAGGTCCCCTTCCTCCCCACCTCACTTCTCTGCTTGTGGCCAGGAAGGCAAAGTCTGCACAGCATATTGAGGAGGAGAATCAGACAAAGGAAGAGGAAAGGGGCTTTATGGAGATGCCAGACACCCACCTGTCCTGGATGTAATACTGCATATCAAGGTCATTAATCAGAAATGGCTTGCACAGCTTGGCATAAGCAACTGCTTTATCCAGGGGGAATCCTGAAATACAGGGGAGGGGGGGGAAGAATGAGTAGAAGCTCCCTTGTCCAAATCTCAAGCAGGCTGAGGCCTGCCACAGACTTGTTACCTTTGGAGTGGAATGATATCAGGCAGTCACAAGAGGGCCAGTTCTCCACTGGTTCATTCAGAATAACATCTTCCCCCATAATCACCACGGTGATATACTCAAACTTGCACAGACGCTCCAGAATCTGTGTCATGGGCTTCGACTTGGACTTTTTGGTCATAGCACAAATTCCAACCACAATCTGTCGTTCAGGTGGCTAAGGGAAAACAGATCAGTTTAGTAGAGGGTCAAGTACTTTACTGAATTTAACCTATATCAGTGTAGAAATGCAGCAATGCAAACAAGGGATTTTGTTACAACTTTATGCTCTCACAGCTCCTGCTAGATTCAAACCTATACATGCTTCCAGCTCTCACTTAAGAGCTGACTGAAGGACATGATGAAGGAGCATCCCAAAACAAACTCTTCTTTAACAGGTAGTAGGTGCCTCCTCCTTTCACTGGGCACTAATGCTAAGGTCAGAAATAAATATCTGGCACCTGAACAAGCAGCAGGGACTGGAACCCCACACCACGTTCTCTGGCTCATAACTCACCAAGACACCTGGTGGACTTAGGCAGGCTCAGAGAAGAGCCACAAATGTCTTAGAGCAAAAAGTTCAGGAGCTCAGTATGCTTGTCTTATCTGAGAGAAAATGAAGGGGAAATTACAACAGCAAGTAGCTATGAGTAGAAGAGAAATAGTAACAAGTGTTCTTCCATATATCTGACAAAAATACAAGATCCAGTAGGACAAAGTTAAGTTGAGTAAGTCAAAAGAGAAGGTATGCATACAAAAAGCACTGGGAAGTGTAACAGAGGAACAGGTGAGGAAACCCCAGAATGGATGCTTTCCTGATAAGATTAATTATAGCCCAAGCAGGATTAGATGCAGTGAGATCATCTGAAGTGATACACACAGGACCATAGGTTACCCAGCATAAACAATTGTGGCTTTAGACCGTAACCTGGGACTTTAGAAATGACTGCACTGACTTGCAAAGCCAAGGTTCCATAGCAAGAACAACAGCTGGGAAGTGAAAGGGTTTCCAAATCATTCACCACACCTGATAAACAAGTTTCTCAGTGAGCATCACAGAACGTAACACCACACGGTTTTGAAGGAAGCCCATGTAGGCTCCTAAGTCCCCAACCCACTTGTGATGAAAACTGTGGCTACAGAAGCAACAGAAACCACCACTGCACTGGCATAAGGTCCCAGAAATGCACGTAGCCTGCAGCAACACCCTGCACCATCCAAGTCCCAGATGCAGAACAGCAAATCTAACATTTAACATAGCACTCCATGGGGACCAAAAGCAGACAGGAGATGGAGATCATTCTCATTTCTGCATCTTGTCCCTGGAGGTTAAAGAAAACAATAAATGCTTCCTTTTTGCAGACACACCTTTGGCCTTTTCACAGTTCCCAGTTTTCCTTAAAAATTTCCCTGGTTAAACAGGAAGGTTTACAGCAGTGTGAGGGTTAAGCAGCTAGGATAAAGAAATCTGCTATTATACCTGAAGAATACCCCAGCTGGTCTGGGATCTACATCAGTGTGAGGCAGCAAGCATGGCATTGTGACAGTGCAACATGTGTTGTCAGAAATGACACTGTTGTTCCCCAGGGCCATGCCACACAGCCTGGTGTGACAGCCTGGTGCCTGAAGTCCCGACTGCCTGCAGCCTCAGCCACAACTGCCCAAACCCTGGCTGAGACCCAGGTATTCTGCACAGATGTCCCAACCCCAAACGCCCAGACCTCCTTACCGACTCCTCCTCTTCTTCATCTTCAAAGAAATCAGTTTCATCTGTCTTCATGTTTGATCCCAGAAAGTCTGTCTCATCATCCCTGGAACCGACAACAAACCTGGGAGCAGAATTCTCTCCCTCACTGGAGGTCGTCAGGGACGACATTGCAGCTTCGGTGGCCAACCATCCCGCTCTGGAATCACAGGGTACAAAAAGGGACAGAGAAGGTCAGGGCAGGGTAAGCCCGGGGTTGGCTGCGCTATGGGATGCAGGTGACAGTGGGGAGGGCAGGGACTGATCTGGCATAAGTGAGCCCAGGGACATGCTACCCAGCAGGAGACCCTGGGGGTGGGAGAGGATCCATGACTCAGGTTCATGTTAGAGAGGCAGCTCCATTGTGCAATGAACCCCTTTGCACCCACTGGGAAAGGGACAGTGCAACCACCAGTGCTGAAACCACGTGAAGCTTACAGTGATGCATGGCCCAAGCCACTGTCTAAACCATGGAAGATGACAGCTGACACTCTCACAGGCTTGTACACCCAAAGGCACCAAATGAGACTCCAGAAGTTAGGATGAAGCTTAGGACAGTGACAGTGACTTTCCAGTTGCCAGTTTTCATCCTTTCATCTCAAGAAGACCTGCAGTAACAGAGAGATCAGTTTGAGAGGAGGGAAAATGGAGAAGTGACAACTCTTTGGCAAGGAAAGAGAACACAGAGGAAGCAGCAGTTTGGGTTGCAGGTCAGGGCTCCTGGGTTTGCAAGCTGGCTCTGATTTACTCTGTGACCATGCAAGCAGATTATCAGGATCCAAGCTACGCTTCATGAACACCAGGAAAGGACCATGTCCTGCACTGTCACCTACAACAGCACTGACTGCCGCAGAAGTGGTGAGGTTTGAATACCCAGTACATGAGACCCATCCACACCAAGAACACAGCTGTTCACCTCTGACCATAGTTGCACACACAAAAATGTCAGCCCGCTGCCCTTCATTCAGGCCACTGCCCTTCACTGTGTTTTCCCCAAGTGTAAAAAGGTGAAAAGCATTCCTTCCGCATAACCAAGTGCAACCTTGAGTAGAGGATGCTCTTAACACCTCATGTCAAGTGCTTCCTAAAAATCGACACAAGATGCTCTCTGTCACTGGTTCTCATGCTCTCATGTGATCTCCACCTCTCCCCAGAGTTTCTTCCTCATTTGAACATGTTTTCCCTTACAGCCAGTGCACTGTAGGAGCCTGTACAGTCATGTACAGCTGGCAGTCCCCAGCAGCTCCTCCCCACAGAGCAGAGGCACAACCAATGCCACAAGCAGCTGCCAGCACAGTCACGCTGAAGGTGAGAACCTCCTCACCTAGAGCAAAGGACGAAGGTTGCCTTGATCCATTTGAGCAGGGTGGGAACAGGCAAAAGAAACAAACTCTTAGAGAGCAACCCAGCTGTTTGTGGAAATCCCTTGGAAAGAAGGGTAGAAATAAAGCACAGCTCCCCACAGACAGGCTGCAGGCTCCTGGGAAGGACAGGGTAAGCACTGGGAGGCCCCAGAGAGCAGAAGGGCAGAAGGGCAGCAGAGCAGGTCCCACATCATGCTGCCCAGTGCTAGCTCGGCAGATGCCACCCAGATTTACCAGGAAACCAACACCAGCACAACTGAGACCAGAGGAGACAGAGTGAGCTTGGACTCTGTACCCACCATGCTGAGGGTGATTCCAAGCTGCTCCACCTGACTCCCAGCTCAGCCAGTCTCCTGCTTGATCACCAAGCCAGGTGTTCCCTGCTCCCACACAGACCTTGAGGCACAGCACTGAGTGTCCCAAAAGAGCTCAGCCTGTAATTCCCACCCATGCTCTGCTGGCGGGAGCAACAGTGTCAGCAGACTAGGCTACACGGGAATTCTGCTGCCTGCTCTGTATAGCCCTACTATTTCCACAGGAGGACTGGAGTAAGATTCCCAGCATGCTCAGGAAGCATTTTCATTCCTGTGCCCTGCTGCCTCAGCATGCCAGCACAGCACAAGACTCTAGCAAGTACACTACCAGCTTGACAGCTGATGACCTAATGAAGTAAACAATGCAAGAAGAGGAGGAGAGTTGTTTCTCCAATCCCTTACACTCCCTCCTGGAAAAAACAGATCAAGCAGCAGGAAAACCTTTACCCTAAGAACTACAGAAGCAACAGTTCTCTACATTCCTGCCCCCATCCAAGAAAAAAAAGCCTCTGCCTTGCTCTTCAGTATTGATAAAGGCTGTGACACCACACTTGAATCAGGTCAAAACCTAGAGCCTCGCTGAATCCAACAGCCAAAGATGCACCAGGCATTCCCTGGTGTTAACAGGAAAAACCTCGTTATCTCAGGTTGTTTCTGGTGTGGGGAAAGGGGAAGGGTACAAACAAAACCTTTTTCAGGTTTCTCTGTAAAGTAGATCCTTTAACTGACTACATTTATACCAAGAGAGCCTACAGACTTGTGACGAAACACAACTTTTAGCTACAGGCATAACTAAGTAATTTGAAAGGCAGACTGTTGCTTTCGAAGGGAAACAGGCACATGCACCTCTATTCTAGTGTCAAAGACTAACAACTGGAGGTTTTGCCCACCATGCCTGCATCAGCTCTACTGATCATCATCTAGGTTATGACCATCATCATTGTGATCACCATCATCATACAGGCTATCAAAGAGTTTCTATGACAGGAGTTGGCAATTTCCCTTAGAGAAACAGTACTGTGCTCTGCCCATGACACCACCACATGGTTACCTCTTCTCTTCAAACCTGCAGCTGAGAGAGGTACTGACAGTGCCTGATGTCAATGGTCTGCATCATCCTCACTGCTCCCTGAGCTTGCTGCACCCAGAGGTCAGACATCTGCAGGTCTCACCTTTCACTAATCACAGCAAGAAAATTGTGTTGAATTCATGCTGCTTACTGTGTTGTCCAAAAGAAACAAAGTGTTAACACACACACACGAAGAAGTAAAGATGCTTCTGGCTTTGAGTAGGGAATATCCAGGCCTGGTAGTCCCATCCCAGATACAGAAGGAAGTACACAGACACCAGCCATGCCAGCTGAAGACATTCTTGCACACCTTTTCCAGGAAGGGCCGTTATGACATGCTACACAACCATACCAAAGGTTACCCTAATCACCTAACAACTGTCAGAAGCTGCTGACACACAGCCTGAAACTGAGACACAGATCCTGCCTCTAAGTGCCCAGGGCTAATTCAGCTTCTTAAGACTACTATGCATTAGCGATAAGAAATGAGACAGGGAGTTGTTTTTTGGTTCCCCATTAGATCACTCTGTCTCTGTTCAGATACAGATGATCACAGAATAAAGAGGCCTATTCTTTATTACCCACTTCTGAGGCACCAGAAATGAAAGAGAGAAGAAGGTATGGTCAGGTCTTGTACTGACTTTGCACTGAAGTGTAGCATTAGCCACTAGGAGTGGGTTTGGGTGTTGTTTTTTGGTTTATTTTTTAAACACAGCCCACTCTAGATGCAGATGCACAATTTGAAAGCACAGCCCCTACAGCAGAAGGCTGAAGGACAAAGGCTGCAGCAACCATATGAAGCTGGTGTCTGCTCCAGGACGGAAGACTGGGTCTGCACACACTGGGGAGCATCAGTAGGGATCTGAGGGGTACAGGGCGCCACTGCAGGCAGACAGGTTACAAGGATGATTTCCAAGGATGATTTAAATCAGGACAAGCCTCTGCAGGATCATAACCTTTACGAATACACGTGCCTGACATTTTAAAATACTAATGCTGGCAATGTCTTGTTCAACTGCCTGAAACTGTCTGTGGGCACTAAAAATAACCAGATAACACAAACAAACAAAAAAGCCCCAAGCATGAAAGTTTAGGCCTCAATCAGTAAAGTACCTATGCAATCATTATCAGTGAAGTATCTTTGCCCAAAGAGCTAGCCCCATTGTCACAAGAGCTATGGTATTCAGGTTAATTACATACTTAGATTCAAAAGGTGAAAGTTGTACTCCTATCACAGACACCTAATTACTTCAGAAGAATGCCTATTCCAGGGTTAATAATTAAAAGCTATTTGGACTTGGTGTATCCAAGAAAGCTCTCCATGCTCTATGAACACAGTTCAATGTGTTCACAACTAGGAAGCTGAAATCAAGCTTCTAAATGTAAAGCTCAGCCTGCTCAACCAGCATATTTATTAACTCCAAATGTACCAGTACCTCCAAACCCAGAGCACACCAACAGGGAAAACGATCCTGTTCCCTGAGCAGAACAACACCATCTGCAGATTTAGTAAAAACCTCTTGGTTTATCACTTCTGCATCTGAGCAAGTGTTACGTTGTTCCTAGAGCTCCTGTGGCAGTATGATCAATTACTGTCTCAGAAGATGGCTTTAATGAGAATTTTTAACGAGATTTACGAGATTGTTAAGTGTATCAGCACAAATTCTTCACAGCATCAGAATTTCTCCGAGGCTGTTAATGAAGGTTTAGTAACGAACGGACCGCAGCGCTGCTCCCGCCCAAGAACGGGGCCGATGCATACACACAGCCTGCCGCTCCGGGGACCGGACCGGATCCTTCCCCTCGGCAGCCACCGGGACACGGCCTACCGCCGCGAGCCGCCCCGAGGCCGAGGGGACGGATCGGCGCCGCCCGGCCAAGGGCACCGGCACGACCACGGACAGGCCGAGCCGCAGCATCCCAGAGGGCCC
>JAAWXA010000037.1:234829-257858 GCA_038090715.1 Florisuga fusca
CCCGCTGAGGCGGGGGCCGTGAGTGCCTCTGCGGGCATCTCCTCTCCGCCTCGGCACAGCCTGGGGGCCCCCGGGCTGCCCGCGGCCCTGGCCGGTGACGGAGCACCGGGAGAGGGAAGGGGGCAAGTGCTGGGAGCTGCCGGGCAGGAGGGGCAGCCGGAGGGGCAGCATGGCCAGGGTGGGACATTAGCCCAGGCTCGGCCCCGTTGTCGGAGGAGTCAGGGAAGACTTGCCAATGTCCTGGTGGGAACAGGACGCAGCAGAGGACTCCTTTTCTCCTCCTGGCGAAACACCCGGGAACTCGGGCAGCGAGAGCTAGAGTCAGAGCAGGGACAGAAGCTCCCGGGCAGCCCCGGGGCTGGCGGCAGCTCCTGGCCCGACCCCATCTGGCTGTACCAGCCTTCCCACGCGACTGCCTCAGGGACAGGGACTTCTCTATCCAAAAGAAAAGGTTGCCTGGCAGGTCTCACTCTTCCGTCTCCCGGGGGCAGTTTTAAAGGGAGAACTTGAGGGTTCCGCGGGTGCCCAGCCTGCGGGTAAGCTCTGGGTGAAGATGAGCCCCGAGGTGTGCAACCAGGGCTCCTGGGAGGTGGGAACGGGGCCGGGTGGGTGCACATTCGGCTGTGGCCTGGCTTAGGGGTACTTCTGGGGTAATGCTGGCTCTGCAGGAGCCGCTGGCCCGATTTACACAACCTGTGTAAATCCCTTAAGCCAGATAAGTGCCTGAGCTGAGGAGCAGAGCCAAGGTTCAAGCTGCAGCTCTGGCCCGGTGTCAGGCCTGCTTTGACCTGCTCCTTACCTCGGGTGGGCCTGGGGAGCCTAGGCGGGCCCCAGGAGGGCCAGGCTGCTCCGTGGAGCCCCCAAGGACTGTCCTGCCTGGCCCAAGCAGCATGGAGAGCCCAGGCACAGGATGGGCTGGGGGCAGGAGCTGCCTGTGCCTCACAGGGACCAGGCAGGGTAAGCACTGGGAGGGGACAGGGACATGATGGCCACCAGACTGTCCTTTTGCCTTGCATTGTCACTGGCTCCTCAGCCTGGCACAGCTCACAGGCAGGTCAGGAAAGTGAGGATTGGTTTTCCTCCCCATCCTGATGCCGGCAGAGGCTGCACACTGTGAAGGAGAGGAGTGGGGAAGGAGGCAGCATGTTCCTGCTCCAAACACATGCGGCTGCTGTGATCCCTGCACCAAACACCATGCAGTGAGCGAGCAGCGCTGCATTGCAGGCGGAGAGCCCTGTGCAGAGCTGTGCGCGGGGGGCTCAGGCATGTTGTATCGGGCCACAGAAATGAGGGAAGGCAAATGGAGTGAATTTGAAGAACGGTGAAGGCTGGATGTTACTGTTTATGCTCCTCCATGGAGGGATGTATTTTGAAGTTTTCTGAACAAGAGCAGGGCCACAGACATCAGGTCTTCACTGAGTGAGGATGGTGAGGGAAACCACCACAATCTGTGAGACCTTCTGGCATCCCACCCGTCCCCATCAGGGCTCAGGAGAGCTGACCTGTCTCCTGCAAACCTGGGCACACAAGTGTCCCCTTGCACACACAAAGCACCAGCTATGTCCTTGTTGAAGTTAGGGGCAGGGGCCAAGCTGGCTGTGCATGGTGGCTGGGGAAAAGCAGCAGGTTGGAATGCTGGTGCTTAAAACAAGGAGGGGGCTGGGGGAACAGCCAGGCATCATCTGTGGGAAGGAGGGGGCTGAGGTGAGTCTAGAGGAGGGGTTAAAATCAAGGTAGGAGATGTGGCTGAGAAGCTCTACGTTTTTTTCTGTGAGGGTCTGTTTGGGAATGGTTTTGTGGGGGTGAGTCAACCAGCTAGGGGTTTATTGCTTTAGTCTTTAAGTTACAGAGACAGTGGTAACGGCCTTGAGGGATCTGAACTGGGCTCCAGCTGCTTGGCAAAGGTGCCACGGTGCAAATGGCCACACCAGGGGGGGCATGGACACCCCTCAGAAGCAATGTGGGCAGGGATGTGCCCAGTGCCAGGCAAGGTCCCACACCAGGCATGGTGTCACATTTAGATGGTTACTCCAGGGCTCCCTTCCAAAGCCCAAGCCCCCTCCTCAAGGCAGAAAGGAGTGATCTGCTGGGCTGTCTACAGCACCCTAACAGCACCCCACTCCTGCTGCTACTGCTGGCGAGCTGGTGGCTTGGGGAGAGGGCTGGAGGGTGCTGAATTAGCCATGAGGAGCTGCTGTGAGGAGGTGCAGAGAGAAGCAGGAGGTGCCACTCCAGGAAGTGCTGCCCATTAGATGGACTAATAATACCTGCTGGGTGCTTAGCAGGTCCCATCCATGTGAAGCACCTCCGGGCAAAGGGCAGAGAGGGCAGGAACTGTAGGGAGATGCTACCTGGGGTCACAAAGGCAGCAGCACCGGGCAGCCCAGTGGGACTGCACCAGCAGCAGCAAAGGGCCCAAGCCAAGTTGACCTCATGGCAGACATCCACCTCCCACTGAAGATGCTTCCAGCCTTTGTGGCTAGCAGCCAGGGGGAGAGCCCATCCTATTGCTCAGCCACGTGGCACTGGGAACAAAAAATCAAAAATCATAGAATCATGGAATGGCTTGGGTCAGAAGAGACCTTAAAGCTCATCTTGTTCCAACCCCCCTATATGGGCAGGGACACTT
The DNA here is from genome assembly GCA_038090715.1 of Florisuga fusca. Classification (NCBI taxonomy): domain Eukaryota; kingdom Metazoa; phylum Chordata; class Aves; order Apodiformes; family Trochilidae; genus Florisuga; species Florisuga fusca. Next base: position 237,459 of record JAAWXA010000037.1, read on the forward strand.
TCCACTAAACCAGGCTGTTCCAAGCCTCATCCGACCTGGCCTTGAACACTTCCAGGCATGATGGGACAGCCACAGCTTCTCAGGGCAACCTAGGCCAGCATCCCACCACCCTCACAGCAAAGATGATGCTGAAAGAATCATAATTCACAGACCAGCTTTGGGTACAAAACCTAAGGGGACAAGGCAGCCCCATTAAGGCCAAGTACCGTGTTGCCTTCATTCCTATAGCAGAGGACATGGGGACACCAAGGAGAATGCAGTGGGGGCACAGTGCCAGGATTCATCTGGCTGAAGGAATGGGCTGTGTCCCCTGCGATGCTGCTCTGGCTCTGTGTGGCACTGCTTGTGAGCACAGGGCTGAGCCTGCAGCACCTTCATCCCTGCACTGCCTGCTGCTCCTGGCACCATCCAGCCTCGTCCAGGTGCTCTAGAAAGGCTGAAGAGAGATTTCCCAGATTTGTTGGCCGTGGTTCAGGGCTGTTCTTGGAGAGGATGTGTTCAGACCAGGAGCTAAACCAGCACTGCAGCAAGCACAGACCCTGCAGGCAGGGGTGAGGAACTCGGGGTTTTGGGTTCTCTGAACACCTCAGTGAAGGTACAGACAGACTGCCGCAGCAGGCAGCACGCTGAAACCTTCAGCAATCTTCTGCTTACTGGAGTAAGCTTGCTTTTCTTAGCAACCTTTGCTGTTTCTCTGGCTGTAGTCTGCTGCGCCCAGGCTGGAAGCACAGCAAGCTATGGGCCCGGCATGCCAGGCAGCACCAGCTGAGCTGGAGGCCAGGAAGGACTTATCCAAGTGTCCCATTCTGATCAGCAAATGCGTCAAAATATCAGAGCATCTCTCCCTGGGGAGGCGTGGGTCAGCAGCCAGCTGGTGGCAGGGCAGGAGCAGTGGGGGAGTCTGGGGCAAGGCTGTGTCCCATGTACAAGTCAGCCTCTGAACTGGAGCATCTGAACAGAGCACAGATGTGTGTGGGCTGGGGGAGCAGCCCTCAGTCTGCACGGCCTGGGGCGAGCTCCTGCCTGCAGCAAACGCCTCCTGGCACTGCCCCAGGCTGGAGCTGCCAGCCCTTCCTTCTGCGGAGCAAACAATGTCAGCCCTACCTCCTTGCTTTCTGCAAAGCGCAGGAAGCTACCAGCAGTAGCCAAGCAGTAGGCGAAGGGCCAACGCACATTCCTTGGCCTGGAGACCCAGGGTGGAGGTGGCAGCAGCACCCTGCACTGCAGCACGGGCCGGGCTGCAGCCCGAGCCGCTGCCCCGAAGCAGGACCGGGAGGGTGCCAAGGGCTCACTGCTGGGGGTGCTGCTGCCTGCTGCTCCCACCGTCCAAAACCTGCCCTAGCTCCACATCCCCTTCTCCCACATGGACAACCCCCCACACAAGGCAGCACCCCTCCTGGGAGAGGTAACATGTCCCCAAGGCTGCAGACCCCTCCAGCCATTATCCAGGTTGCCTGGGCTGGCAGGGGCAGTTCTGTCCCGCCCAGGTGAGTGGAGGCACCACCTCCTAGAAGGAGGGATTTGGCGAAGGCGAGTGCTGTCAGGGTCCTGCCTTACCAATCCCTCCTGAGCCCAGAACAGGCACAAAGCCTGGCTAAAGTGGGAATGAGGTCAGGAGACGGCCTCTCATTAATCTGATTAGAGGAAAGCGTCTCCCTAATACAATAAACTGTGCCAGAACAGGGCGGTTCCCACTGGTGCAGATTGGGGCCAATCCATCTCCTGCCCCCAGGCATGCGGGGATCCGGTGGGGTTCCCACAGGCTGCGTGCCCTTGCCTGCCCTGCTGGCTGCACTTGGCGGGGGTAGAAGGGGCAGCGGGGGCAGCCCCCTCCCTTTGGGGCAGCATTGGGGCAGCCCCAGGGAGGTGTGTGAGATCCTGCTCCATGGCCAGGCCACCCTGGCAGCTTGGCCCCCAACAGCTGCCAGTGCCCCAGAGGGCCTGTGGCTGACATGGCCCCCGCTGCTTGGCAGCTGAGCTCTCCCAGCCCTGGGCCCCCGGTGTGTGGCTGATAAGGGCCACACCCCAACAACCGGCCAGGTCTGCTTGTGGACTCTTGTCCTTGTGGCAGTGTCAGCCCGCAGCTTGGCCTGCACCCTGCCCTCCCCATGGGGTGCTGGTGGCTGCCTTCCTGCTCCCTGCTGGCCTTTGCTGGTGGGAACAAGCAGAGCAGCTTGACCTCCCTCTCCAGAGCTTCCCATGCCCACACCTACCCTGAGGGTCTCTGTGGGGCCAGGGCAGGAGCGCTGCTGTCCCCTGGCCCCAAAGGACTCATCGGTCTCTCCTCCTGCAGCGCTGAGTACCCAGACCTGCGGAAACACAACAACTGCATGGCCAGCAACCTGACGCCAGCCCTCTATGCCAAGCTCTGTGACAAAGTAACCCCAAATGGCTGGACCTTGGACCAGTGCATTCAGACAGGTGTTGACAATCCTGGCCACCCATTCATCAAGACAGTGGGTATAGTGGCTGGTGATGAGGAAACCTATGAGGTGAGTGTTGCTGGAGCCCTGCCAGGCTTCAGGCTCCCTGGAGTGCCAGAGCAGGTCTGGTACCTGTGGCACATCATCAGCTGGGGCTGTTACTGCCCACCTCCTCCTTGCCAGCCCCTGGAGACACAGAGCTCCTTCAGAGTTCTGCCATCTTCTCCTTGCCCCAAGTCCCACTTCCCTGGTCAGCCTGGGTTGCCCCTTGCATTGCAGGATTTGCTGTGGCTCCCAGCCACCCTCTGTACCCTGCTGCCATGTCCCCCACACTGGCAGTGGGACTGCGCTCTTGGCAAAGGCTTTGTGCAGAGCTCTTGGCAGAGCTGCACATCCTCCTGCTTGCTTCCAGGTGTTTGCAGACCTGTTTGACCTCGTGATTCAGGAGCGGCATAATGGGTACAACCCCCGCACCATGAAGCACATCACGGACCTGGATGCCAGCAAGGTGTGTGAGCCCGGCAGTGGTGCCATGCTTGGAGACCTGCCCTGGGTCTTGGGGGACAGGGCTTCCACCAGCACCAGTGCCATCCCATGAGCACTCCCCGGCTCATCTCTGTTCCAGATAAGGCTTGGCCAGTTTGATGAGCGCTATGTGCTCTCATCCCGGGTCCGGACTGGGCGCAGCATCCGTGGGCTGAGCCTGCCGCCAGCCTGCACCCGTGCTGAGCGGCGAGAGGTAGAGAAGGTGACTGTGGAGGCACTGAACGGCCTCACCGGAGACCTGGCCGGTCGGTACTACCGCCTCAGCGAGATGACAGAGAAGGAGCAACAGCAGCTCATTGATGTGAGTGGGTGCAGCTCCCAGCCAGCCACCCCAGGTGCCCATGGGGCAGGACCCTTTCCCCAGAATTGCCTCTCCAGGAGGCCATGTCCTCCTTTCCCAGACCTGGTGTCCTGTGGGACCAGGGCTTCCTTCCCCATCAAAGCCACCCCATGGGGCAGAGGGTGCTCATGATGCTGCTCAGCCCTCCCCCTGGACACAGCTCCAGCAGCTCACATCCCCTTCTAGCTCTTGCCTCATGTCCCTGCCCATGCCCAGGGAAAGGTGGTCATGTGGCACATGGCTGGTGCCACACCAGCCCCTGGTATGGGGTGACAGTGCACCAGCAGCCTCCTGTCTTTCTGGCCAGGGAGCCAGGGACACCTGCCCACAGGTTGGGACAGTAGGGAAACTTGCCCTGCCTGGGGCAGTCATTGTGCATCGCCTGCAAGGCAGCTGGGGCCGGTGAGACAGGGTGCCCTGGCACCAGCCATGCAGCCCCAGTGAGCCCACACACTCTCCCTCCAGGACCACTTCCTCTTCGACAAGCCAGTGTCCCCACTCCTGACGGCAGCAGGAATGGCCCGGGACTGGCCCGACGCCCGAGGGATCTGGTGAGGATCTGCCCTGGAATCAGGCAGTCAGAAGGGCAGAAGGGCAGGGGATGCTGCTGCCCTCTGTGGCTGCCCCAGGAGCCCCCTATGCTCCACTGGGCCACTCTCACCCCAGGCTCTGCCTCTGCTCATGCCTGTCCTGGGAGCCCCTTGTGCTCTGCAGCCAGTAGCCAGACTGTGAACACAAGCCACAGTGTCCTCCTAAGAAGTCAGAGTTCAGAGCCGGCCACTGCTGCTGGTGCTGCCCCCTCTCACCATCCCACAGCACCTTGCACACTGAGCTGCCGAAACCCTGTAACTGCCTTCTGCTCCCCTGGCCATCCCCAGCAGTCGTCCTGGCTCTCCACACACTCTTCCTGCCCCTAAACTTACCCTGACACCTTACTGCTCCCTCCAGCATCTCTGCTCAGCCACACAGCACCCCACACAATAGCCCACGACTCCATGGAGTGGCAGCCAGCACACATGGTCATCCCCACCACCCTTGCTGGCACAGCAGCTTGGTGGCAGCCTTGTGGAAAACACCTCCATGGCACACGTGGTCCCCAGCTCCAGCCGCCCCCGAACCCAGCATCCCAATGTACACCCCACATCTCACAGCCCCTTCTTGGTGCCTGCATGGTGCAGGAGCTGTGCTGCTGTCCCCAGGCCAGGGAGGGTTGTCAACATGCTGGCATCATTCAGCTCGCCTTCTCCCACAGATCCAGAGACAGGACCCATTGCCTGCTGCAGCATATAGGGATGAACACTGGCCCACCTCCAGGAGCTTCTCCTGGCTGCTCTGCACAGTCACGGGAGCAGAAGGGGCACGGATATGGGTGGCCAGATGGGCACAGGAGCTCTGCTCTCTGCCAGCACAGCTGAACACTGCCCTGTCCCTAGGCACAACAACCAGAAGACATTCCTGATCTGGATCAATGAGGAGGACCACACACGCATCATTTCCATGGAGAAGGGGGGCAACATGAAGCGTGTCTTTGAGCGCTTCTGTCGGGGCCTGAAGGAGGTGAGCACCCACCAGCCAGCCCCACAGACAGACAGAGAGAGGGACCCCCACAGGGCTGTTCCCCTATGCTGGGCTGGGCAGCAACCCAGAGGCAGGCATGCCATGCCAGGGGCTGAGCAGCTGTTTGTGCCTCTGCCCCAGGTTGAGCGGCTAATCCAGGAGCGAGGCTGGGAGTTCATGTGGAACGAGCGGCTGGGATACATCCTGACCTGCCCCTCCAACCTGGGCACTGGGCTGCGAGCAGGTGTCCACATAAAGCTGCCACTGCTCAGCAAGGTATGACCATGGCTGGTTCTGTGGGTAGCCCAGACAGGGCTACAGAGAGCCATGGGGTGCAGGGAGCCCTTCCATGTGAGAGGTGCAGGGCTGCATGGGACCCAGGGCTGGACCTCTCTCAAGTTGTCCCAGGAAACGTATGGTCCAGCTCTCACCTGTATTCACAGCTGGAAGGACTAGGGACCTGGGTGTCACCTTGGGTCTGCCCAGGGCAGGGCTTCCTCACGAGCCCGCTGATGGGTCCTATGGGTGGGTCAAGGTGCCCCAGGGAGCAGCTGGCTGCAGAGGCCCAGCTCCCTTGCTGATGGCATCTCTGAGAACTGACACCTTCTCTGGGCACCAGGATAGCCGCTTCCCTAAGATCCTGGAGAACCTCCGGCTACAGAAGCGTGGGACAGGTGGTGTGGACACCGCAGCTACTGGCAGCGTTTTTGACATCTCCAACCTGGACCGGCTGGGGAAGTCAGAGGTGGGTGCTGGGCAGACCCCAGCTCTTGGAGAGAGCGGTTCTGGAGCATGTCTGTATGACAGGTCTGCATCACCCAAACATCTCCAGGCCCGTGGGCTGGGGCAGCATGTGGGGATGGGTGGCAGTGCCAGCCCTTTGTGGAGTGGGGCCACACTGGCGTGGCTGGCACCTTGAGTTAGGACCTTGTGTGCTCCTGGTGCAGGTGGAGCTGGTGCAGCTGGTGATCGATGGTGTCAACTACCTGATCGAGTGTGAGCGGCGGCTGGAGAAAGGGCAGGACATTCGTATCCCCTCACCAGTGCCGCAGTTCAGGCACTGAGCTGGACCATGGCAGCACCAGCCCCACGGGACACAGCAGCCCCCGTAGCTTACATGATCTCTGTGCCCAACATGTCGCTGTGTCCTGTTACCTGCAACGCGCCAGGCCAGACCCCGTAAACATGCTCTGCTGTAGCCATGGCTCTGTCTCCTTCTTATCTCAGCACCCACCCATCTCCCTAGCACCCTGTGCCCTTCCAGGGACACCCTCCTGGGTCTGGGTTCCCTGAGCTGCCCGGCCTGGGTTCTCCTGAACCACTGCTCCCCTGAGGGAGATGGGGGACAGCTGGGGCTGCCCTGGTCTGAGGGGCTGCAAGGGACTGCCGCATGCGTGTCGGGATCCGGGGCAATGCCGGGGCTGGGGACACTGCCGGTCGCGGTCCCCGCGGCGCTGACCGGCGCGGGACCCGCCCTCCCCCAACCACTCCGGTACCTCGCGGAGGGCAGCGCCCCCTGCTGGGTGCGGACTGGCACTGCCCGTTAAAGGAGGGGCGGGGGTCACGGCGGGCCGGACAGCACTTCCCAGGCCATGGTCTCGGGCCAGTCCCGGTGCCCAGCCCGCCTCCGGGCTCTGCCACCTCTGCAGGGGCGAGGACCCACCCGTCAGCCCCGTTTCTCCGGGGCCCCGTTTCCCCGACACTTGGGGCTGAGCTGGGCCGATCCGGCCCAACCTTTCCCTGGTCCCGCAGTGCCGGAGGTCGGGCGGCACGATCAGGTGTCTGCGCGGGGCTAGGCTGCCCCTCCGGCGCCGTCACACGGGGAGAAGGTCCGGCCGGCTCCCGCTCCTCCCACCCCATCCGAGCCAGCGTGGTGCCGGTAATGCCGGTGCTGCCTGCTGCTCCGGCACAGACGGGAGGGGGGTCAGCTGCACCCAGGGTCCTGATCTGCAGCAGGATTTGTCCGTCCAGCTGCTTCAGGTGAACTGGCCAAAAAAGGCCGCATCCTGGTGAGCAGCTGCTTTCCCCCGGGTCTTTGTCTTCACGTTGGTCACCGGCTCCCCAAAGGTCCCAAGGTGGCTGGGTCGGGCTGCTGTGGCTCCATCAATCCCGGAATTCCTGACTTTACGCTGTTGGATTCAAACAGGGGGGTTCCTGACTCCTCTGGCAGTAACTAGGCCAGCTCAGATGACGGGCAGAACGGAGCTCTGCAGCCCCGCCGGAGAGTGGTGGCAGGGCCCCGGTGGGCATCTCCAAGGTCTGGCACTTTCCCACCCACTGCTCCAGTGTCACTGCCGTGCATCTGTTCTTGTCCTTTTCCCCTGTCTTTTGTTCCTAGATCACTCTTCTTGCTTCTCAGGCCCCTATGACTTTATCAATTATTTCCTCATTGATTTTTATTTTCTTCACCTACCTAAACATTTGCTAGCCTGCAAATGGGATCCTTTAGCAGAAAAAATCAACAAAAACCAAACAAACAAAGATAATTTTGTTTCTGCAACAGGGCAGATGAGATTTTTTCAGCCCAGCCAATTGAAGGACCCTCTCTGGAGTCTTTCCCCATTCCTGGGGGTGACACGCCGGCGGCGGGGGGCACTCTGGCGGAGCACCACCGGTCACTGGAGTCACTACGTGGCAGACCCGGTCCCGGGCGCAGAGCCACCGGGGCTAGCGGCCCGGGAGAGGCCGGTGTCTGCGAGGGGCAGGGACCGTGCGCTGGGGGGGGGAGAGGGGAGGTGCGAGTGGAGCATGTCCAAACCCCCTCGGCCCGGCACGCTCCGGACGGACACAATGCCACCGGTGCCACCGACAGAGCCATGGTGTGCTCCGTGCGCGCGGGGGGCCACGGCGGCGCCTGAAGAGACAATGACTTAACAATTGAATGAAACCCCTCGGGAAGCGGCTGCGAGAACTGCACCCAAACCCTGAGCGCGTCTGCCCCAACAGCCGCTGCACCTCCCACCCCGAGCTGCGCCCAGACTCGGGCCCGGGCCGGGAGAGGGGGGTCGTTGCCGCTGGTCCCTCCCCCCGGAGCCGACATCCCATTGGCCGGAGCTGGCGTGACTCGAGGTGCGTCGTCCAATGGGGATCTGCCACACGGCAGATCCGGCTGGGGGGGGTGGGACTTCCGTCCTGCTCTCTCCGGCGCCTCTTCAGCAGCCGCCGCCGAGGGGTCCCCGCGCCGCCATGTCCAGACTGCGGCCGCTGCCCGCCGCTCTCCTGCTACCGATCCTCGCCCTCGCCGCCCGCGCCTCCGACGTGGTGGAGCTCAGCGATGCCGATTTCGAGAGCGGCCTGGCCGAGCGCCCGGGGCTGGTTCTGGTGGAGTTCTTCGCTCCCTGGTGAGGGGCCGCCGGGGGCCGTGGAGGAGCGGAGCCCTGCGGGCGGGGAAGGGACTCTCCGGGACGGCCTAACTCCCCCCTTGCTATTCTAGGTGCGGGCACTGCAAGCGGCTGGCGCCAGAATACGAGTCGGCGGCGACCAGGCTGAAGGGGATCGTGCCGCTGGTGAAGGTGAGGACGGGCCGCGGTGGCGGAGGGGTCCCAGGTGCAGCTGGGGTCGTGTGGAAGCTTTCCTGCCGCAGCCCGTTCAGGGCCTGCTGGCCGGTGCCTGCCGAGCTCCTTCCAGGCTCTTTGAGATCTTATGGGCCTTGTCTTTGTAAACCTGGGGAAGGGGCTGGAGCAGAAGTCTGCCCAGGAGCAGCTGAGGGCCCTGGGGGTGTTGATCCTGGAGCAGAGGAGGCTGAGGGGAGACCTTCTGGCTCTCTGCAACCCCCTGAGAGGAGGTTGGAGCCAGGGGGGGTCGGGCTCTGCTCCCCAGGAACAAGGGATGGGACAAGAGGAACGGCCTCAAGTTGTGCCAGGGGAGGTTTAGGTTGGAGCTGGGGAACAATTTCTTCCTGGAAAGGGTTGTCAGGGCCTGGCCCAGGAGGAGTCCCCATCCCTGGAGAGGCTTCCAGGCCATGGAGCTGTGGTGCTGAGGGACATGGGATAGCAGTGGCCTTGGCAGTGCTGGGTTAATGGTTGGACTGAATTATTTTAAAGGTCTGTTCTAACCTGAACAATTCAATGAGTCTAAGATGTAGACATCGGGCAACAATCAGGAAGCCAAACCCCATGAGGGCTGCAGCCAGGCAGATGGTGTGTGTGCACACAGTGGGTGTGCTGTGTGTGGAAGGCCTCACCCAGGCTGGAGGAAGGAGCATTCTCCAAGCTGTGTAATCCCATCTGAGAACTAGCACAGTGCTGTACCTCACGGTGTTGGCCCTTGACTTAAAAAGTAAGGGTTGGTGTCCCAGAGGTTTCTTTTCTCAAATCAGGGTCTTCCTTTCTGGGAAGTGCCATGGTCTCCTGGTTGTTTGAGTTCAGCCTGTTCTATTCAGGCGTTGTAGGAACTGTAGGATGGATGAATGTGCTGAGAACAATTGATTACTGCTAAGTCTCTCATCGAGTGTGAGAACTGACCCTTTCTCTTCTTTTTCTTGTGTGTAGTCTGGCCCAAATCACAACTATTTAGTCTTTCTAGTATTTTGTCAAATATTTTTCTGGGCCTGTTGTTACACCCACACTACCTCCTTCCTCAGTGGTGATTCTCCAGCTTTTGGCTTTATCAGTGCTTTGCAGATGCTTACACTTTGTGTGGAGGAAACCAAACCTCAGTTAAAGACACAGGAGACCTGTCAGCCCCCTTGGACTTTGCAGTCGGTAACGTGGGCAGCTGCAGAGCTGCCTTCTCTGTGCTCACAGGCAGCTGAGTCACTTGGCAGCAATGTTACTCTTCCTTTAGGTTGACTGTACAGCCAACTCCAACACCTGCAATAAGTACGGGGTCAGTGGATATCCCACCTTAAAGATTTTCCGAGATGGAGAAGAGGCAGGAACCTATGATGGGCCCAGGACAGCAGGTAAGAGGTCGCTGGCAAGCACCTGGTGTGCCAAAACAGTGCTGGAGGATAGGCCCACAGGTAACAGAGTTGTGCCAGGGCTGCTGTGTGTCTTGAGGGACACAAGGAAGGTTCCCACCTACACACGCATGCCCTGCCCTCACCCTTTCCAGAGAGCCTTTGGTGTTTGTTATACCTTAAATTTCTCCTTTAAAGGTGAAGGTTTCTCTGCTATTTTTAACTCCCTGTACCCTTGATGGGCAGTATCTGGAAAGTTCCTGTGTGAGGTTGGTGGTAGCACTTCCTTAATTCGTGTCACTCATCCTATGGGATATTTGGATTCTGCAGGAACACCTTGTGTTTTAGGAGGCTTGAAAAATGTGTGGAGCTCAATACTGATCCTGTTTATCATCTCACTTTTCTTTTAAGATGGGATTGTCAGTCACCTCAAGAAACAGGCAGGACCTGCTTCGGTGGCTCTCAGTTCTGTGGCTGATTTTGAGAAATTTGTTGGTGATAAAGATGCTTCTGTTGTGGGTGAGTAGAGGCAGACACTGGAAGGAGCAGTCTCTGGGGGATGACTGGGGAATATGCTGTTGCAGGGTGAGAGTCATAGGCTGTACGCAGAGAAATTCCAAATGGCCATGAACAGAGGAATTTGTCTTGATGAGAACAATAAAACACTGGAATGTGTGCTCAGTTCAGATTTTCAAACATTCAGTGGGAAGATTGTCCAAACTCAGCTGGACAAAGCTCAGAGCAACCTGATCTGACTGAAGCTGGTCCTTCTCTGGGCAGGAGGTTGGACTTGGTGACCTCTGGGGATTCCTTCCATCTTTTTTTTTTTTTTTTTTTTTGCTGTGACTGGTTATCTGTCAGACCTCCTGGCACCACGGTGTATACTTTTTCAAAGTTTGTTGCTCTTTTGTCTGGCTGACAACAGGTATCTCTGTGTTTCTAGAGAGCACATTTGGGTGCTGTCCTGTGACATGAGTGGGCTGTCCACATCCCACAATGTGATCATGGTTCACAAGTGGCAATAGCAGCTTCCCCTTATGCTGGTCAGGTGCCATCTTACACAAGTGCAGCCAGAAGAGCGCTCCCAGGCATGAAGTACCAACAGTGGTGCCACATGGTCACAACAAGGGTGTCTGTGCTCGGAGGAAAGCTGACTGGGCTGTGTGGGGACAGCTGCTGAGGCCCCTTAGGGTCACCATCTGTCTCTCTGCTGCAGGCTTCTTTGGAGACGCATCTGGTGATGCTTATTCAGAATTCATGAAAGCTGCCAACAACCTCAGAGATAACTACCGTTTTGCACACACCAGTGTGGACCAATTGGTACAGAAGTATGAGGAAGATGGAGAGTAAGTTGTTTAACATGAGGATTTCTTGTTTTGAAACGTCTGGATCAGATCCATGGATCCAGTTGTTAACTGGATTTGCTTTCTGAACAGACCTTAAGCTCATGTTCCTTCCCCAGCATGTGCCATGTCTCTCTCTTCTGTTTGGAATTGAGATGGAAAGGTACAAGTGGCTGCAGGCCCTGGGGGTCAGTGGCTGCTTCTGGAAGGGAAGTGTCTCAGCAGAGGTGTTTGCCTTCCCAATTGCTTGTTACAGGTTCTTTTTCTCATTGTGGCCTGTCTGAATAACAAAGAAGGTTCTGACAGGTGGGTCTAACACAGCAGTGCCACCAGGAAGCCAGGCAGCCTTGTTGAAGCTCTGAACCATGAATGGGTGTGCACTGGAGATAGGCTGCTCATCTCATCAGCTGCTGTCCTTGGAAGCCCAGGGGTGGTTTAAACTGACCCATGATACCTGCTTCCCTGCAGGGGCATAATCTTGTTCCGACCTCCACACCTGACAAACAAGTTTGAGGACAGCTCTATCAAGTACCCTGAAGACAAAATCACCAGTGGGAAGATCAAGAAATTTATCCAGGAGAACATGTGAGTTTCTTTGGTATTGAATGTTCTTGGGTGGGAAACAGGAAGTGTGCTGCACCAGCCCATCCAAGAAGGTGATGGGTTATGAGCAGTGGAGATGAGACTGCTAATATCTGTCTCATTGACAGCTTTGGCATCTGTCCACACATGACTGAGGACAACAAAGACTTGATTCAGGGCAAGGACTTGTTGGTGGCATACTATGATGTGGACTATGAGAAGAATGCGAAGGGATCCAACTACTGGCGCAACAGGTACAGGGTGGCAGTGGTGAACAGCCCTCTCCCCCATGTGCTCTTCCCTAGCTCAGCTGACAAAGTTTCTCCTGATGTTCGCAGCTGAATCCTTGTCTCCCAAAAACCTTCCAGCTGAATTTCTAACTGCAGCTATTGGGGTGGCTGCTGCAGTGTGTGTCCTTCGATGCCCCACCTGCTAGCTTTGGGATCCCAAGTCCTTAGACCATAAGCACGAACTTCCCTAGGGGTGTTGGGTGGGGCTCTGTTCTTTCCCTGGTGCCTGAGGCCCTGCTGGTTGTGTGGACAGGTGGAGAATTAATGCATAATGTTTGCACAGGCCTTCTTCACAGCAGACATAAGCTCACTCTTCTGCTTCTCAGCACCATTTCTGTAGGCCTTCCCTGTGCAGGACACACCACTGAATTCCTCCTCCAGTACACATTTCAGCTGAAGGGTCCTAAGGTAACTTTCCAAGTATGGTTTTTTTGTTGTGGGTTTTTTCCCCTCAGAGTTATGATGGTTGCAAAGAAGTTCTTGGATGCTGGCCACAAGCTGTTCTTTGCTGTTGCTAGTCGGAAAACCTTTGGCCATGAACTGTCAGAGTTTGGTCTAGACAGCAGCGTGGGTGAAGCTCCAGTTGTTGCCATCAGAACCGCCAAAGGAGATAAATACGTCATGCAGGAAGAGTTCTCGTAAGTTGATGAATGTGGCTGTGTTGCCTCTGACTTGGAGGACTTTGGCCTGGGGTCTCTGACTAGATTAGACTTTGTGAGCTTGGAGGAAATGGGAAAGCTGGATGTTCCAGCTGGAATAAATTATTTCTGGTTCAGAATAGCTCCTACTGGTGTGTTTTCCTGCCCTCTGGAGAACTCCCCTCCTGTCACACAGAAGCAGATAGATTAATTCAAGATATTTTAGGGTCTGTTTGGGAGCTAAGATGTGTTAAAGGGCACAGGATATAGTAGAAGCTTCCTTCTTGAAAAAAAGGAACTGTAGAGTGCTGGAATGCATAAAACTTATAATAGGATGTGCATTCAGCCTCCTGTCAGAACACGAGGGCATCTTTCCACTTTTCTGGAGCCTTCTAAACCATCCTTGGAGCATAGGAGGTTCAAATTGAATATTCGAAAAAATTTTTTTACAGTAAGGGTGACAGAGCCCTGGAACAGGCTGCCCAGGGGGGTTGTGGAGTCTCCTTCACTGGAGACATTCAAAGCAGGGGGGGTTGGACTAGATGATCTTTCGAGGTCCCTTCCAACCCCTAGGATTCTATGATTCTATGATCCTGTGGCTGGCACTCAGGGAGTGGCATCTGTTCTGTGGGTGGAAGGAGCTTAAATCAGCCTTGAAAGTTTTTCCCTCACATCCTGCATGTATGATGATGGCTGTAAAACATCATTTTCAGCCGTGATGGAAAGGCTCTAGAGAGGTTCCTGCAAGACTACTTCGATGGAAACTTGAAAAAGTACCTGAAATCAGAGCCTGTCCCTGAGAGCAATGATGGCCCTGTGAAGGTGAGTGCTGCACCCAGCCCAGCAGTGTCCAGCAGCAGCTCCTGTGTCCTCTGGTGTCTGGAGAAGCCCCTTCTGGGACAGATGGAAGAATTCACTCTCCTGTTGTATTACAGTTTTCTGAGCAGAGGGAGGGATGCAGCTTGCAGTTGTAATTCCAGTTTGTTCTCTCAGCGTAGTAACCACTGCTTGAGCCACACCAGTGCTGTGCTCAGCAAGCATGGGACCATCTGGGGAAGGCTTCTGCTCCCTCAGGGCCTGGCCCTCCCCTGGATCCTCAGGGCACTGTTTCTGAGGAGGTTCATCACTGGGGGATGGTGTAATTCCTGTCTTTCCTCCCTCCAAGGGAATTCTGCCCTGAAGGAACGCATTTAATGGCCTGGCTTTACAATGTGGGAGTAGAAATCACTGTGTCGTGGGTGGGGATGGCCTCAGCCAGCCTTGTTAAACTGATCCCTCACCCCAGAACTTGCTGGGGTTAAAATTTAATGATCCTGTCCTCCTCCTGTGGGTGTACCAGATACACACATCACTTGCAGGTGATGCTAGTGCCTTCTGACAGGTTTTTACCTGCAGTTCAAGGATGTTGCAGCTTGGTGAAGAGTGGTGTGCTGGGACATTTTGCTGCTCACTGTGTGGTGCAGTGTGGCTGCTGCAGGAGGGCTGGCCTGTCTAAGGCAGAACAGGAGCACAGCATGTTACAAACCCACTGCTGACAGGAGAACTGATTTCTTTGATCAAATATCAGGTGGTGGTTGCTGAGAACTTTGACGAAATTGTAAATGCAGAAGACAAAGATGTCCTGATAGAGTTCTACGCACCCTGGTGTGGCCATTGCAAGAATCTGGAGCCCAAATACAAAGAGTTGGGGGAGAAGGTAGGTCTGGGGCATGGCTGTAAATGCAAACTAGTATTTTGCAGCACTAAACATGGGTTCTGTCTGTCCAGGCTCTCTGTAGTAACAGGGCATAAGTGCCTTCCTGAGGACTGAGTCCTGGCATCTGTGAACACAGAAGCACATTAGCAGGATCTGGAATGTGGTAGCAACCACCCTTTAGATGTTTTTTCCCTGTGCTCTTGCTGCTGAACATAAATATTCGCTTTTTGGGTCCTTCTGCATGATGATAATCCCCTGTCTGGTGAGGCATCAGACGAGCTCAGCTGGTACTGCTGGAGTTGTGTCTCCAGGCAGCTGATTGTGAAGGCACTTCGTTCCCTCTGCCCCTCCTGAGGCAGAAGAAACAGAAGACATTTTCTTCCCTTGTGTCATACCATGTGTGCTGCCTGCTGACATCACTGTCTTGGTGATTTTGTGATGTGAACTACTGTGGTTTGCTTACTAATAAGCTCTTTCTACCAACAGCTCAGTAAAGACCCCAATATTGTCATTGCCAAAATGGATGCTACAGCCAATGATGTGCCTTCTCCATATGAAGTCAGAGGGTAGGTCTTTCTGTTGTCACACCATTGTGTCAGTGGATGATTTCAGGCTTCTGTCTGGCCAGCAACCACAGCCAAAATGCTGAGAGGCTCCTGGGGGAGGCTGGGTGGAGTGTCTGGCATTGGATTTCTGGGTATCTGCTTAGAGGGAAGAAATCAGGAGTGAAAACAAAGAATGTTCATCTGCCTTGCTTCCCTGGGATTCTGATGTCCTGGGTGTGCCTGGGGGCCTGCTGAACCCCTTCCTCTGCTTCTGAATTTGCTGTGATTCTGTTCTTGGCAGTGTAGAAACAGTGCTGGGTTAGCTTTTCTGAGAACAGTTTAGGTAGCAAACTGGGACACAGCTGAGCTCAGCCAGTTCTGTGGACAGGGACAGGCCTGTGGAGGCCACAGCTCAGGAGCTGCTGAAGCTGTTCCCATGTTGACACAGAGGCATGCAGGGTGCAAGTCCCTTTAGTAGGGTCTGAAAAAAGGAGCACATTGGGAGCTCAAATGTCTCTATTTTTTCCCAGCTTCCCCACCATCTATTTTGCTCCAGCTGGCAAGAAGCAGTCTCCAAAGAAGTATGAGGTGAGTCTTCCACTGTGTCACAAAGAAGTGAGGCAGCATCCATGTGTGCAAATGATGCTGAGCTTTTCTGGAGTGTTTTGGTGGTTTTCCTGGGAGCACAACTGGTGGTACCTGCTGAGAGTGCTGTGTGTTGCTGCAGGCCCACAGGGAGAGCTCTGGTCTCGTCTCTGGGACCTGATTCTGCACCTCCCCTCCCCCCTTGCCCTGAGCCAAGGCAGGTCCCAGGGGGGGAGTTTAGGCACTGCCTCATTGTCTTGTGGTTCCTGCAGGGTGGCAGAGAAGTGAGCGATTTCATCAGCTACTTGAAGCGGGAGGCCACGAACACTCCTGTACTGCAGGAGGAAGATAAACCCAAGAAATCCAAGAAGAAGGTGAAGGAGGACTTGTAAAGTACCCACTCACCATCTTGTCAGGATGAGCTCTATGTGAATTGGGGAAGGACTGGGCAGACTGGGGCCAGTTGTGGGTTGTGAAGAGCCAGTGACCATGTGGGCTGAGGGGACCCAGCTGCTGTATCTAGTTCTGTTTCATTTTCTGCCGTCTCTTAGCTGCACTGTTGTGGGGCTCCCCAGACTGGTTTGTTTTGTGTTTTGGGAAGGGGTGGGGGGCAGGGTTATTTTCTAATTTTTTTTGTACATTTGGAGAAGTGAAACACAATAAAACAGCCCCCTTAAGACCAAGTGTTCTTGTGCTGTGCAGCCCTGTCAAACCTAGCACCAGGATCCTGCTCTTATAGATGTTAAGGTCAGCCTTTAGCCTGTTCTTCCTTGGCTAATGAAAGTCCTTTCCCAATGTGCAGTGCTTCTGCTGCCTCAGCAGGGTTAGTGGTAGGTAGCATTTAACCTGACTCTGAGATCCAGCCAGAACAGGCACACAGAGCTGTCTGCTGTAGGGTTTGCCCAGCAGCACACAAGCAGCAGCAATTAAATTGGCTTTTAAGCTGGTGCAAAAGTAGCCAGGTGCAGGGGAGGAGTGCTGAGACTGTACTCTACCCCCACATGCACCAAGCCCAAGCTGAAGGTGTTTCTCACAGCTCATGGGCTTGCCTGTGGCTCCTGTGTGGTTAGTACAGTGAAGACCAGTTAATTGTAAGACCTCTTGATAGGAAGTGGGCTGGTAGCTGTGGCTTTCTTTTTGAGAGAGGAGCAGGGTTCTATGTAGTAGTCAGTGTGGGCTGTGACTGCACAGCAGGGCATCTGGGCATCCCCACATCCCTTTGGCCTAAAGTGTGCCCAGGAGTGAGGGTGGTTGAAGGAAAAGGGTGTGGGCTGTCACTGCCCTGGCTCTGGGTTCCTGCCTTGTGAGATGGAGTGAGGAGCAGCAGCCTTGAGGTGCTGTTGTTGCAGCAGTTACCATGGTAAGAGTTGGTCTTGCTTTTTCTGTGGATTCCTCCCACACAGCTCCAAAGGCTCAGCACCAATGATTTATTGCTGCTGAAATTCTCCAGGTACAGTAGATCACACAATGCTCAGCACAGGGCTCTCTGTCTACAGCAGCTACAAGGCACAAGAATTTCTGCCCCAGCTACATGGTGTCTGCCCAGGTGTCCTGAGTTTCCTGAGTTTTGCAACTAAACTGCAGCTAATGAACAATATCTGAGGAAGGATGCCCTGGTGGCAGCAGGACGTTTCTGAACCTCACCCTTAGTCTAATGCACCCTCCGGGATCTGCTCCCTCCGTCACTGCAGGGGCAAATCCTGATAAGCAAGGAAAAAAAATTGCAGCAGGGGATTGCCTAGGAGCTTCCACTTCTTTCAAACTGCAGAATCAGGCTTTTGATGTGGGACAACTTCTGGTGGAGGTACTTGCAGCGATTCTTCTGCTGGGAGCTGGGGTAAGTCTGAAGGTAAAAAAAAAAACAACAAAAAAACCCAACACATGGATGAGCTCTGGCAGGGAACCCAGACCCTGCCCTGCACCCAGCATGAGGATGTGGCTGTACTCATGCAAAATTGTAGCTTCAAGTGCCTAAAACCCAAAAGAAGAGAGTGAGCAGAACCTAACCTTGGCTGCATGGTGCCCTCACACCGCAGGTCTCCTGCTTGCTTTGTGTTGTCTGTTCCTCGTTTTGCTGTCCTCATTTTGGCTCCCAGATGGATCAATCTCCGTGTCACATTCCCAACGCAGGCATGTAGGCACGGGTACTCGGCACTGAACACTGCCTCATGCACCCTGTGCTGCTCTACCGAGCAGATGGTCTGGTAGTTCCTGCCATGACCAGGAGAAGCCGGGTCTCCCCGGGCCTGCAGGACCTCTGCAGCAGAGCAGAGCCCTTGCTCCCAGTGGGGTGGGGGTAGCTGGTCTGCCTCCTCGGCATGGGGGCAGGGAGCCCACAGGGCTGTGCAGGCCGTCAGGGGCTGTGCCTGCCCTGCAGCCCATTCTGCTGCTGCGGAGCGGAGGCTGATCACTTCTCCCAGTCCCCCCCGGTGCTGTGGGGCTGCACCAAGTTACAGTCACGGGGAGCATGGGGGCAGCGTGTGCAGAGCTCTTACTGCAAGTAATCTGGGATCTCTGCTACGGAAGAGCTGGAGCTTGCCTGTGACCTGGCATCTGGCAAGGAGCAGATCACCGAAGTTAAAGCTCCTCTGGAGCATGTCGGCCAGAACCTCTCCTGCCCCTGGGCTTGCTGGAAGGCCCCTTCCCCAAAGCTGAGCTTGCAGCCCTCAGGCTCTGGTGGGCATGAAGCCCTCGGGGCTTTTTGAGGAGCCTGGGGAGAGCAGTGTGCAGGGCCCGGAGTGTGTCCTGATTGGGATGGGACTCGGCTGCAGGGCTGGGTTCACCCAGGCTTGCACGGGACCATTGTTTGCACTGGCCCCTGCATCAATGCAGGCCCCAAATCCTGTTTTGGGCCATCCACCTCCTCTCGGGTTACCCTGAGGTCTAGTCCAGCTCCTGCTGCAAGAGTTGGCAGGGCTGTGCTGCCTGGGGCTGTGTCCTGCCCCCCTCCCTGGGGTACCTCTCACTTCTGGGGGTAGAGATGTGCTGCTCTGGGCAGCACGGGGCACTCTCCTTCCAGTCCTTGCCTGCCTCCTTCTCCCTCTCGGTGCTCCCCATCTGCCCAGGGTGGTGGCCAGGGGGCAGATGCCCAGCCAGCTGCTGGCCACAACTGCCCGGCTGTACCATGCTGAGCATCTGCAGGCAGCTCGGGTGCTGCTCTCCTGAGCGTGGGACAGACACTGGTGCCTGGGAGCTCTTGCTGGCTCTTGGACCAGAGAAATCCAGTAGTGCCAGGTGCTTCTGAAAGACAAACATGCTTTACCACAGGCAGATCCTGGATGCCTTGCCAGGTCATGGCCTTGTGCTGCAGGTCCCCTGACAGCTTCAGCGCACACAGCCTCTTCATCCCTCGGTTTGTGTCAGTGCTCAGGCATGTCCCCGTCCTTTGGACTGTGCTGGGGGGCAGGGCAGGTCCAGCCCCCCAAAGCCGCACCATGCCTGGGACAAGGCAGAGTCCAGAGCCCCAGAGTAGCTGGACTAGGGGGTGAAGGGGGCTTTGCTGGAAGGAAGTGCTGTGAGGAAGCTGCCTTAGGAAGCAGCTACACTGAGCCATGCTCTCCTCACACCAATGGACATGGAGTTTTCAGCAGCACTCACCACCCCCAGGAGGTTTCTGCTGGTGGCCATCAGTAGCCAGCTGTGCTCTAGAGGCTGCTGCAAAGGCACCAGGCAGGATGGGGCTGAGGGGCTGCCATCCTGGCTCCTGGGGCACGAAAGAAAGTGGAGACCAGAGACGAAGGCTGGGGAAGGTGTCCCCAAATACTGAGTGTGGGCAGCAGAGGGGTGGGTCCAGTCTTGCTGGAGGAGGGATACGTGCCCGGGGAGTACCCACTGCTGGATCTCATGCCTGCAATGGGGCGCGGGGCCCGGGGCTGAGCCAGATGCTGAGCAGCAGCTCCAGGTCTGGCTGCTGCAGGAACAGGGACATGGCATGCAGAGCCCTTACCAGCCAGGCCCATCACACCAACTGCCTCAGGAGCTTTGCTTGCTGTTAGGTGAGGACAGAATAGAGTCAGCTCCAGGGGAGAATCACACCAGGTTCTGCTCTCCTCCCCCATCAGTCCTGGCACATACCCCCAGAGGCCTGCACCCCAGTCAGCCATGGCCAGCCATGACACCCTACGAACTGTAGCCAAGCACAGCCGGACCAGGCTCAGGGATTTCTCTGCCACAGGGCTCCGGGGCTGTGCTCCACCCCGGCTGCGGCCAGCGGCCCTCCCAGGCAGACAGTGCTTTCCTCCTGAGTGATGCCCAGGCTGTCCAGCCGACTCAGATCCAACCTGAGAGAAGAGACAACAGCTCCCGCCAGCCCAGCCCGCTCCCCCCGGCCCCGTGTCCAGAGAAGGCCCTGCAAGGTGGGCACCATGAGCAAGCAAAAGAGGAGGGAACCTGTCCCCAGACTGTCCCCGAAGGCCCGGCCCCTAGAGCTGTCCCTGCACTCTGGATGCCCCGGGGCACTGGGAGCTCGGGACACTGAGAACCCGGGAAAAGCGTCGAGGCTTTTAGACCCCAAAAACACTGTGATGCTCAGCCGGGGCTATGGGGGCACCACGACGAGAGCGGGAGGGGACCCGGTGGGATCCAAGCTGGTCCCGCTGGCCCATCACTTCCATCCATCCGTGCCCGCGGCCCCCCCCGGGAAGAGGGGCTGGGGCAGGCCCCGATCACGCAGGGGGCCGAGGGCCCCACCGGGGAACCTTCAGCCGTGCACACTCAAAGCTGCCTGACGACTCGTCCCGGCTGCATCGGGAGAGGGAGAAAGCGAAGACCTGCGGGGCGTCCCCGAGACTTCTCGGCACCGTCAAGCACTGCCGGCGGGACGGGCTGTCAGTGCCCCCCCGAGCTATCCTCCCGAGCCTCCGCTGATCCACCCCGCGACGTCGCCCCCTGCCCTCACCGACGGGACCACCGGCGCCACGGCCTGACCCTTCGATCTCCCCCGTGCCCCGACCCAC
>JAAWXA010000037.1:273883-284114 GCA_038090715.1 Florisuga fusca
TATAAGCCACAGCACGAAGGTGGCCGTGGGGACGGCTGGCGGCTCGACCGTGCCCCCGGGGAATGTGTTGGGACTGGCGAGGAGGGTTTAGCATCCCGGATAGGGTGGGGAAGGACTTTCTGGGCACTGCAGAGCATGGCGGCACGGTTTCCCTCGCCTTCTGCCTTCTCTCTCCCTTCCCGCTTCGTCCCCTCCGTGTTCGGAAGCGCGGAGTCTTAAGTACACATTGGGCAATGCGAAGGTAAACAGCGGAGGTAAACAGGCGGGACAAGCCATGCAGACAGCCACCACGGTGTGCCTGAGCCGCGGTGACAGCAGGCACTCTGTGCCCAAAGCCCCTTGCCCCCGTGCCAGGTCTCGGTCCGGTGCCTTTCCCAAGCTCTGACGGCTCTTTCCTCTCTCCGCAGATCGTGCTGCTGCCCCGGACGGTGTGTCCCTGCCGCTGTCCCCACCTCATCTGTCGCGGGCTCATCCCCATGCCCCCTCGGGCTGAGCAGTGGCCATCGGGGCAGAGAGGCCAGTGTGCCCCAGGGTGCTGAGGCTGGGAGGTCACTGGACCCCCTGCTCCCAGGACCCTCCTGCTCCCTGGCCAGAGGAACCCCGATTCTCTGATGGATCTGAGACCCTGCTCGCTGCTCCTGCTCCAGACACTGGTGGTTGCCCTTGCTCTCCTAGCCCAGGAGGTGCTGGCCCAGCGGGTTTACACCAACACCTGGGCCGTGCTCGTCCCCGCGGGGCCCCAGGAAGCTGACAGGCTGGCCAGGAAGCATGGATTCCTCAACCTGGGCTCGGTAAGTTCCCAGCTTTCCTCTGCCTGTGGAATCAGTGTCCTGTGCTGGCTCTGCTGAGGTCTGGATGGGCACTGGGCTCAGTTCAGGGCTGCCCTGTCTGGCAGTGGGGTCACTGCATGTCCACCCCTTCCCTGCCGCCTCCCAGCACCCGCTGCCTTAGCTTGAGGGTGGTGATTACCTGCATGGAGCTGGGGCCTCCCGCTGCCAGCGGGATGGTCTGGTGGCACATCATGGCACAACATGGCATAGCACATATTGCCTGCTAGAGAGGGAACCAGGAAAACTGATCCCAGCATGAAAAAATTGGGAGTGCCTAGCGCTGGTAGAGGAGGAGAGCCATGTGTCCTCAGCCCTGAGCTGCCCTTGGCAGAAGGTGTCTCAGCAGCTCCCGACTACTCTGGACTCTCTGTCTTTGGCAAGGGCTGCCCCGTGGCTTTGCCAGCCCCCAGCGGTGGTCTGTTACCCCTAGATCAGGGTGGTGCCGGGCTGGGCTGGCTCTCTGGGAAGGAAGCAAGGGGTGAAATCCCGGAGGAAATTGCACAACTCATGGCTGTGGTGTCAAGACCTCTCTGGGAGCAGCTCTGGGAGCCAGGGTGGGTGGGGAAGGTGGCTGCCACCTCAGCTGATCCCTGCACAGGGCGCTGAGGACAGGGAGCCCTGAATCCTGAGGGGCTCATGTCTGAGGAAGGAGCTATGGGGGGGGGCCCACTGGTCCCACTGTGTGTAGGGGCCGTAGGCAGCCTCATACTGGTGCTGTCTGCATGGAGATGTCTGGGAGATGATGTCGGGGCAAGGGATGTGTGGGGACAGAGCTGCTGCTGTGCAGAGGGAACTGGGACATGGCCTACTGGTCTGAGTCCCAGCCAGGACCCCTGGGAGTGGGAATGGGGCTGAGGTGCTGGCTCCAGCATCATTCCCCATTGTGCTGCAGAGCTGGGTCCCAGATCCAGCTGCCAGGGCCAAGGGGCACTGCGCTCCATAGCCATGCCTCCCCTGGCCCAGGGGTTCCCATCAGGCCCTGTGGTACAGTGGAGAACCAGCTGTGTCAGGTCCTGTGGCTCGGCAGGGAGCCCAGGCCCATCTGGGATCTGTCTTCACAAGCCATGGAGGCCCATGCCAGCTCTGTGCCCACCTTGTCCCCATGCTGTTCACTCTGTGGCTGGATCTGGCACCTCCCAGCTCTCCTGGCCTGCTCCGTGGCTGGCAGGACATGCAGGCAGAGCCCCATGGGTTGTGGTCTGGGTTCAGTTTGTCTCCTTCTGTAGCCTGTCCTGGTGTCAGGGCTGGGGGGAGCCAGGCTTCCCCAGTGGGTTCCTGGACTGCTGTTCCTGTGGGGTGCCGCTGGGACAGGATGTGCAGTTGGATGGGACAGGGCGTTTCTGGTGCCCCGTGAGAGGCCCCCAGCGTCCTTATCTGAGAGGATCCTGGCCTCAGCACAGCTTCTGGACACTGTCCTCACAGGCGTGCTGTCCTGGTGTACACCCTGCTCCTCCACTGCATGTGTCCCAGGGCAGCCCGCTGCTCTGCCAGGACCCACATCCCCTGCTGGTGGTCTTGCAGGGGCTGCAGAGCACAGTGAAGGTTCCTCCTCCTCTCAGAGGAGAGGGAGGGGTGCAGCATCGGGTTGGGAGCGTGGTGGTTCATGCACTCTCACCTCCTATACCCCTGGGGTATAGGTACCCCTGCAGGTCCTTGCTGGTACATTGCCCTGCTCCCCGGGGACACCGGTGGGAGCAGAACTGGCTGGGGTGGTCATGAGCTGTGGCAGGAGGTGGGGACAGGAGCAGGGAGGTGGCTGTCGGGGACGCAGGGGTCTGGGGGCAGCTGTGCCTTTGCTGAGGACAGTGGGGACTGTGGGGATTAGGGTGGAAGCATGTGGGCCCTGCCTGCCACCACGGTGTCCCTGCAGACCTAATCCAGCCGGATAGCCAGGCAGAGCTGCAGCCTGAGTGCGGGAACAATCAGGGCTCTGTCCTTACACCCGGAGGGGTGGAGGTGCTGGGGGAGGGTGGTGAGCCTGCAGCTCGCTGTCA
This sequence comes from Florisuga fusca, assembly GCA_038090715.1. Lineage (NCBI taxonomy): Eukaryota > Metazoa > Chordata > Aves > Apodiformes > Trochilidae > Florisuga > Florisuga fusca. The sequence goes on from JAAWXA010000037.1 coordinate 276,708, forward strand.
CCTCTGCCCGCCCAGTGCTGTGGCCTCACCTCGGCACCTCCCGGAGTGATGGAGCTGCCAGGAGTCCCAGCCTGTGCCAGTCAGTGGGGACACCTTTCCCCTTCTGCCCAGTGGTGTGGTGGCACATCTGCAGGGCTCTGATAAGGCAGGGGGAGTTTCGTTAACTCCAGCCAAACTGTTTGCAGCAGCCTGGGGCAGTGGGGGTGAAGCGTCCTCTCCTTTGTGTTCCCGCAGCCCTGGAAGCCGTATGCTGTGGCTGCCATGGCCTCATGGCTTCCAGTGGGGCAGGGTGGGCTCTCAGCCCCTTCTCCCCTGCCCAGGCAGGCTGCTGGGCTGCAGGCCCTGGGTGGTAGGGATCACCACAGCCAGGACAGCCTCTGGGATGTGAGGGAGGTGATAAGGAAATGACAGCACAGGAGAGGGTTCAGGGTTTAAAAATAACCATCTGGATGGCTGGGTGGCTGATGTCCTCCCAGCCCAGACAGGCTGCACTGGAGTCCCCCTGTCTGTGGGGCTGAGCCAGGGCCATGGCAGCACCACTGCTATCCCCTGGGGTCAGACATCTGCGTGCCCCTCTGAGGGGAGCATGGTGGGCTGCATTGCCACAGCCCCAGCTTGTCACCAGTGCTGCAGTCTGTCACCGGCAGTCCTGCCCTGAGTGCCCAAATATGATCCCCACCATCCCTGGGGCTCAGGATGGCAGCTGGGGTATGGGAAACTGGGGAGACTGGGCGCTCACTGCCATCCTGCTCCCTTCTCCCCTGCAGATCTTTGGTGACTATTACCACTTTCGGCACAGTGGTGTGGTGAAGCGTTCCCTCTCTCCCCACCAGTCCTGGCACAGCCGTTTGGCCAGGGACCCACAGGTATGTGCAGGGGGGGGTCCTGCCTACCATCTGCAGTGGGCTGGCCCCAGTCCAGGAGGCTTCACCATCAGGCCTGGGGCAGCCATGGCTTGGCAGAGCTCTGTGCCGTGCCCTCTCTGTCCCCAGAGTCCCACAACCTCTCTGTCCCCAGGTGCAGTGGCTGGAGCAGCAGGTGGCAAAACGCAGGACCAAGAGAGACATTTTCATGGAGCCCACAGACCCCAAGTTCCCTCAGCAGTGGTACCTGGTGAGTGCCAGGCAGGGCAGGGAGCTGCAGAGTTGTGACAGGAACAGGGTCCATGCCCCTGCCTACCTGTGTCATCAGGCTTGGGCACAAGCCTGATCTCCGTACAGGGAGCTGTGTTCATGTGGTCCAGGCACAGCCTGGGGCTCTGTCTCATTTCAGGGTGGCTCCTTGGGTGGCCATGCCCAGCTCTCTGTGCCCAGTCCCTGGGGTCTTCTTTTCCCTGTGGCCCACAGAGTGGGGTGAGGGGCAGCCAGGAAGTGTCTGGGCAGACCCCGCCATGGTGCCAGAGCTGGGCACAGCTCCTATTGCCAGGGCTTCTCTCGGCAGTACAACACCAACCAGCGGGACCTGAATGTGCGCCAGGCCTGGGCACAGGGCTACACGGGCAAGGGCATCGTGGTCTCCATCCTGGATGATGGCATCGAGAAGAACCACCCTGACCTGGAGGCCAACTATGTAAGTGTGGGTGATGCTACAGGGCTGTGTGCCACACTTCAGAAGCCTGCCTGGGCTGCCCTGAAGCTGCCTGGCACAGGGCTCCTGACTGCCCTGGTGGGATGTGGAGGAAAGTGGTGGAGGTGCCTCTGGAGCCTGCTCCCTCTGCTCAGCTCAGCTCAGCCCCAGGGCAGAGAGCACAGGCATGGTCCCAGGGTGTTGGGGCTTGGTGAGCCTGGTGGATGGTCTCTGACTGCCAGATCTGCCTTTCAGGATCCGGGGGCCAGCTTTGACGTCAATGACCAGGACCCAGACCCACAGCCCCGCTACACGCAGATGAATGACAACAGGTGAGGCAGGTTCAGAAGTGAGGGCAGCAGAGCCCAGCCACAGCAGGGATTGGGTGGCAGCACCAGCCCACAACACTGTAGGAGGAGCAGGAACATACTTCTGCCCCATGGAGCAACCCCCTGCCTCCTGTTCTGATATGATCAGCATCCTTTGGGACTGCTCAATGCCAGCACTGGCCATTCATTCCCCCCACCTCTGGAGCAGAGGAGGGATGGAGGAGCCCCACGGGGCCACTCTCTCGGCCACCTGGTGTGGGATGGAAGGGAGGCAGCCTGGGTGCTGGTCCCTCTGGCTATGGCTGGTGCCCACCCCCACGCTCCTTGTGCCCTGTCTGAGCACTCTTGGTCCTGTTTGAACTGCAGACACGGCACACGCTGCGCTGGGGAAGTTGCTGCAGTGGCAAACAATGGTATCTGCGGTGTTGGTGTGGCTTACAATGCCAGGATTGGAGGTGGGTGCCCCCTGTCCTGTGCCAGGCTCTGCAGGTGCCCTGCAACCAGCAGGAGTGGGCTGTGCTGGGGGTCCTAGTGCTGCTGGTCAGGGCAGCCCTGCAGTGGCTGGCTGGTGGTATGGGGTGGCTGTGGTGGCCAGAGGGCTCTTGCCATCGGCACAGCTGCCCTGTGGCCACCCTGCTCTGTGGCCGCCTTGCCCCATGACATCTGCTCTCTGGCCCTAGGTGTGCGCATGCTGGATGGGGAGGTGACTGATGCTGTGGAGGCCCATTCACTAGGTCTCAATCCCAACCACATCCACATCTACAGTGCCAGCTGGGGCCCAGAAGATGATGGGAAGACAGTGGATGGCCCTGCCCGGCTGGCAGAGGAGGCTTTCTTCCGTGGGGTCAACCAGGTGAGCCGACCCATAGCTCAGGTGGAGCTCCTGGCCCTTCCCCTGCTCTGCTGGCCCTGGCTGCTCTCCTGGCACTCCCACAGTGAGCTCTCTTCCAGCCCAGCTCCAGGATCAGGCTCTGTTGGTTTTTCCTGTTCTTCCTGCAGGGTGGTTCTGAGTCAGGGCTCCTCCTGTGCTGCTTATCCCTGTCCTCTTCTTGCTTTCCAAAGACCTGTGCTGGCTCCTGCCTGGCTCTGTGCCAGACCCTCCATTACCCTACCCCTTCACCCTGTGCTGTCCCTGCTTGCTGTCAGCCTTGGCCAAGTCACTGGTCAGGATGTTCTGCTGAGCTGCAGTGCTGCAGGTCCCACGCAGGCTGTCAGCCTGGATGACTTTCCAGTGGTAAAGACATTGGCTGGTGAAAGCCCCGCTTGAGTGGGGCCTCCTCTTACCCTCAACACCTGACCTCCCAGAGCAGTCCCCATAGCCTCAGCAGAGGGGTCCAGGCACCTTCCGTAGGCACAGCAGTGGTGAGGGCTGGCAGTGCTGGGTGCCCAGACTGGCAGCTGTGACCAGTGGTGTCCCCGTCCCCCAGTGGTCCCAGCTGCATCTGCTCCATCTTTCCCACTCCAGCTACAGGAGCCCTGGGGCTGTCACTGTTGGCTTGTCTCCAGCTCCAGCCCTCACCCTGCCTCTGTCACCAGGGCCGAGGGGGACTGGGCTCCATCTTCGTCTGGGCGTCCGGGAACGGGGGCCGCGAGCACGACAGCTGCAATTGTGACGGTTACACCAACAGCATCTACACCCTGTCCATCAGCAGCACCACGCAGTACGGCAACGTGCCCTGGTACAGCGAGGCCTGCTCCTCCACCCTCGCCACCACCTACAGCAGTGGCAACCAGGACGAGAAGCAGATTGTGAGTTGGGGCTGTGGGTCCCTGGGGACAGGACATTCTGTGACCTGTGGGGATCCCTCCGAGAGCTGAGCTGCTGTGGTGCTGGGAGCAGGGCTAGTCCTGGCTGCCACCCCTGGTTCACTCCTGGGGCTTGGGCACATGAGTTTGAGGGGAAGATCATGAGTGGCCCCAGAACAGTAGCTCTGCCTTACCTCTCATGCCCCTTGTGGTAATACCAAAAGCCCCCAAGCCAGCTCCTGGACATGGCTGGTGCCTGCAGCACCCACCCTGGTGCTCCTCCTTGCAGGTGACCACTGACCTTAGGCAGAAATGCACAGAATCGCACACGGGGACGTCGGCCTCGGCACCGCTGGCTGCCGGCATCATCGCCCTCGCCCTGGAAGCCAAGTAAGGGCCTGGGGAGCGGGGCTGGGGCAGCTGCACAGGGCAGGGACCCGCCTGGGGCCGGTGTCTGAGCCCCGCATCTCCCTGCAGCAAGAACCTGACCTGGCGGGACATGCAGCACCTGGTGGTGCAGACCTCAAAGCCCTCTCACCTCAATGCCAACGACTGGGTTACCAACGGCGTTGGCCGCAAAGGTACCGGGGGGCTAGGGACAGGCTAGGTGCTGGGGAGGAGCACCCAGCAGCCCTGGGGGCAAAGGCACACGTCCCCACCCGTGTTCTGTGGCTCTGGGAGCTGTGCTGACCACCTCTCTGCCCACAGTCAGCCACTCCTACGGCTATGGCCTGCTGGATGCCGGTGCCATGGTGAACCTGGCCAAGAACTGGACCACAGTGGGACCTCAGCGGAAGTGTGTCATTGATGTCCTCACGGAGCCAAAGTAAGGGCCAGTGAGCCCAGGAGGGCATCTCCCTGCAGCTGACTGTGCACAGTCCCACACAGGAGCCCTGGTGCCTTAGGGTCCAAGGCAGGGAGTGGAAGGATCTTGGGGGCTGCGATGCCCCAAGAGTCTGACCATACTCCCAGGAGAACTCTGGGAGAGCTGCCGTCAGCCATCTAGCACCGAAGTCAGCTGCTGAGCCTGCTGGCTCTGGCCAGGCTGGGCGCTGCGGTTTGGGAGCCACCAGCAGGAGTCATCCTGGACAGAGGGGCTTTTCAGGGGTGGACAGAAGCTCCTTTTTCTCCTGCTTGGCTGCTGCCACCACAACACAACATGTGCTGAGTCTCGTGTGCGGCAGGGATGCTCCCCAGGGGCCCTAGGGGTGGGAGCATCCCAGGGCACGGAGAAGGCCGGGGCTAGGATCTGCCTGCTGCACCTCCACTGTCCCCTGGGACCAGCCCTGCCCATCCAGGGCAGGCACTTCTTGTCACTGGCAGTGGGGTGGGATGGCTGAGCCTGTAATGTCCCCAGCCATGCCAAGCAGGGTGGAGTCAGCTCTGTGATGGGTGAAGAAAGGTCCCATTCAGGGCTGGCACAGAGGAGCACTGGGGAGATGTTCCCCTGAGCTGTGCCCAGTCCCAATCTTGTCTCTTCTGGCAGGGACATCGGGAAGCGCCTGGAGGTGCGTCGGAGGGTGGATGCCTGCCTGGGGAAAGCCAACTACATCAGCCGGCTGGAGCACGCACAGGCACGGCTGACGCTGTCCTACAACCGACGTGGGGACTTGGCCATCCACCTCGTCAGCCCCATGGGCACCCGCTCTACCCTGCTGGCTGCCAGGTAGGTACCAGGCTCTGGGGTGCTGGACTGGCACTGGGGGTCTGCAGGACACCAGCACCCACCTCTTGCCCCTCCTCGCCCAGGCCCCATGACTTCTCAGCTGATGGCTTTAATGACTGGGCCTTCATGACAACACACTCGTGGGACGAGGACCCCTCCGGGGAGTGGGTGCTGGAGATTGAAAACACCAGCGATGCCAACAACTATGGTAGGGCTGGGCTGACCTTGCACCCCTGAGCCTTGGGTGGGAGTGGGAGCAGAGCAGGCTCCCAGCATCCCCCTCCCCAAGCCAAGGGGCTGGTGGCACCTTGGGTGCTTTGCTGGACCTGGCTGCAGGAGAGGCTGGAGGTGGACATGTGGGGAGGAGATGTGGCTGCTCAAGGGGGGGTGAGGGTCAGGGTCCGGGGCAGCAGGTGCCCTCCATGCCAGCTGATCTGAATCCCTCCTGCCCTGTGGGCAGCCCTTTACAGGGGCAATGGTTCCATGTCAGGGGCTCCAGGCAACGGGCACAGCCCCACTGTCCTGTGAAAACCCTGAGTGGTGCAAGTCCCCTCCCCGTGCCTGTCCCATGTGCAGGCAGTGTCCCTTGTGGTCCTCACCCCTGTGGTGCCCCTGGTGGTCCTCACCCTGTGTGGTTGCAGGCACACTGACCAAGTTCACGCTCGTGCTGTATGGGACGGCCACCGACTCCCCCAGCCTCTCCAACCAGCTGGAGAGCAGCGGCTGCAAGACCCTGACCCCCAGCCAGACCTGCGTGGGTGAGTGTGTGGCTTGTGGGACAGGGATGGGGGCATGCCAGCCCTCTGCCCACGCTGACCCTGCCCTTCCTGCAGTCTGTGAGGAGGGGTACTACCTGCACCAGAAGAGCTGCCTGAAGCACTGCCCTCCCGGCTTCGCACCTGGCATCCAGAGCACCCACTACAACCTGGAGAACAGCGTGGAGCCCATCACACCCCACCTCTGCCTGCCCTGCCACCCCTCGTGTGCCACCTGTGTTGGGCCCGGCCCCAACCAGTGCCTGACCTGCCCCGCACACTCCCACTTCAGCAGCCTAGACCTCTCCTGCTCCCACCAGACGCAGAGCAGCCGCGCGTCCCCTGCCCTGACAGACGGCGAGGGGCTGGCTGAGCCCCCTGCTTCAGCCAACCTGCCTGTCCTCATCGCCAGCCTCAGCTGTGTCCTCATCGTGGTCATCTTTGTCACTGTCTTCCTGGTGCTACAGGCGCGCTCAGGCTTCAGCCTGCGGGGCGTGAAGGTCTACGCCCTGGACAGTGGGATCATCTCCTACAAGGGGCTCCCCTCTGACATCTGGCAGGAGGAGGGTCCCTCGGAGTCAGACGGTGAGGAGAATGAAGCCCGCAGCGAGAGGACTGCCTTCATCAGAGACCAAAGTGCCCTTTGATGAGCCCTCCTGCCCCTCCCTCCTCCCTGCCCAGCACCGTGGGCCCGGGGCAGGTGAGGCCGAGGGGCCCCGGACTCTGACCCTGTCCCCCTCCCACACCGCAGCAGCCCAGGGCTCCCCCCCAGCCAACACCATCTCTCAGCCCCAGCCTCAGCTGCTGGGCACAGCCCTGCCAGCACTATCCCCAGCGCCACAACCTGCATCCTGCACCATCTCTTTTAGCCCTCATGTCCATCCTGTGCCCCCCAAGGGGTGTTTGATGGCAGCGGGGCCCTGGCACTCACCGCCCCTGGACTGGCAGCCATATCCCTGCTGCGGGCGGCTGCTGGGGGTCACACGAGTTCCCCAGGGCAAGCAGCCTGTGGGGTCCCTGGGTGGTGGTTGCTCAGGCCAGGACAGGGGCAACTCTGCCCAGAGCCTGGGACATGGTCTGCCCACCGGGGCTGAGTCCACCCCTGGCCTGGCCCACCCTCTGCAATCGAGGCACCCACCAGGCTCTGCCATTGTCCCGGGTCCCTACCACCTCCCCTGGGCCCTGTCTGCCTGCACCGTGCCCTTCAACAGCAATAATGGCCGGGTCTCCGCTGCCCGCAGAGCGTGGGGCAGGGCAGCGCCTTCCCCTGCGCCCGAGACTCAGCCCCCGGCACGGGCAGGGACCCCTTCGCACAACCCCGGCCCCCCCCGCCCCCGTCTTGGCC